>CM054166.1:38079175-38099175 GCA_028751875.1 Rapana venosa
AGCAGTTTGATTGACACTATTACACATTTAGTTCCCAATAAAAAGCATGGAAACCTACACAAAGTCGGATTCTCTTGCACACGTCCAGACCACTTGAAATACAGCACTACAACCAGCGGGTGTGTGGACTTCAAAGTTTTTCTCCCAATCATATCAGATTTTCACAGGGTAACAAAACCTTTACGCAAATTATGGTGGGATCAAAGGGAAAATAGAATAACGAATTGGGAGTCATTCAGCCAGTAGAGCTAGACGATAAGTCCATATCCAATGAAGTATCACTGTTTAGCAAATCCTTTGATGAATACGTACAAACAAAACAGATGTGCTTCTTTTAAGTCCTTTGAACAAAGGGACTTTGACATTTACTCGGATCCCACTTCTAACTGCACAGAACGATCAGCTGCGGCATTATGCTGTGTGACTTGCACGCGAGTGCTTATTTCATTATCCTCGGAAAAAAAGGGAAAAAATAGTAGCACATTCCTCAATGTTCATATGGAATGAACACTCAATAATCCCCGTGTACATGCAGCTTTGTAAATTTTTTCATCCGTTCCCATCGGCATATTATGGCCTACTCTTCCGGATAGCAGAACAGGTTTTAACGTGTGCGTAAGATGTTCTGCGTGCGTTTGCACACGGGCCCTCAGTTGATAGTCTCTTGGGAAGGAGTGTTTTTGAGGGAGTGGGGTTGGCACTGATGTTAGCTCCATGCTGCTGAGCAATTGGAATTCTACAGAACTAGAAAGTGAACGTGCTTTCTCCATATCCGCTCATAATGAACTATGCATAATTTGTGTCAGAACTCCAAAACCTTACTATCTCAAATTGTCCGGTCAACAATTCAGGGGCACTAACTACTAAACAGCAACACTCTCATACCAAAGTGTTTTCCCTTTAACCTTAAATGAGACAATCGATGGGCAGTAACTGCAGATTCACATCGCATCTTTATCAGTTACTTCCCTTTCGACGGGAATCGTAAGCAGTCACTGACAACATAGGTACACACGTAACACACAACCACACACACACACACACACACACACACACATGCACACACACACACACACACATACACACACACACACACACACACACACACACAAACATACACAGAACATCTGGCGCACACGGTAAAGCCTGTTCCTCCTTTAGGAAGAGTAGGTTATTTGTGCATGCACACTGAGACTGGATGTTTAAAAAGAAGCACATTAGTGATTCTTCGCAATTCTTCTTCTTCTTCTTCTTCTTCGTCTTCTTCTTCGCAATTCTTCGCAATTCTTCGCAATTCTTCTTTTTCGTGCAACGCTCCTACAGTAACTTTTGTTGTCTGTTATTTTTATGAGCGAAAATGCATTGCACTGCCATTAAGCGCCTGACAAGTCAGGCCCAGCGCATCCGACTTCAGCGTGGGAGAGAATTGGGTTTTTTTTTAAGTCTTTCTGGAAAAAAGGCGGGAAAAACGATCAAGAAGACAGAAAATAGACAAGAAGACGGTGACAGGAGGAAAAGGAACAAGGCAGAAACAAAGAGAGGGACAGAAAAAAGGAAATTTCTAGCACAGAATTTCCAGAAGGTGGGGATGCTATTTATACTGACACACCCCCGGCAACCCCATTGATTGATTGATTGATTTGGTCATTTATTTCTTTATTCTTTTATATTGAGGATAATGGAATAAGCACTCGTGGCTTTTTTACATCCAGTCCCCGTGTGTGTGATTTTGTAAATTGTGTCATCTGTTCCCACGAAGGGGAGCTTATTCTGTTATCGTCGAAAAAAAAAGGATTATTTAATGTTCTAAGAATGCACATACATAGTGCCATGTACGCACACGCGCGCGTGCGCGCGCACGCGCACACACACACACACACACACACACACACACACATACACACACACAGGCATCTCATCCTCTTTAATGACACAGACAATTCTCGTCTCTGTCCCTTTTATTAGAAGACTGTTTGAACTGTGTCCAGCCACATACCACAGCTGCCAGTGACAAAGGAAGATGATTATGACACATGACAGGTGACAGTGACAAAGGAAGATGATTATGACAGATGACAGTGACAAAGGAAGATGATTATGACACATGACAGATGACAGTGACAAAGGAAGATGATTATGACACATGACAGATGACAGGGATAAAGGAAGATGATTATGACACATGACAGATGACAGGGATAAAGGAAGATGATCATGATGGCAGGACAATTCACTCACCACACCACAGATGACAGTGACAAAGGAAGATGATCATGATGGCAGGACAATTCACTCACCACACCACAGATGACAGTGACAAAGGAAGATGATCATGATGGCAGGCAGCCTGCCTCCCTTTATCGGCCACCTGTGGCAGGCAGGCAGGCAGGCAGGCAGGCAGGCAGGCAGTCCTGTATGTGTATTCTTCTTTCGCCTCCTCGTGGCAATGACTGCTCATCCGTGATGCCTTGATGTCACTACAAACACAGGTGGCTTCTGTCGCTTTTCCGCTACATTAACGTGTACAAAAAGCATCAGAGGGCTTTGTATTCGTGTGCGACCGTGCAGGCGTGTACAAACACACACATGCGCTCCACACACACACACCACTCACTTTTTTCCCCTATCACTATGTCTTAATGTTTAGTGTCTGTGCTGTTTTGGTGTATGATCAATTAATTGTTGCACAGGTAGAGTTATGACTGTATTCCTCATTGACTACAGTCAGGCATTTGATGCTGTAAGGCCTGACCACCTCTTCCAGGCCAGGACCAAACTGGTTTCCCAAGACACCTGGCTACACTGCTGATGGTCAACCTCTACACTGACCAGCAGGTCACTTTAAGACGGAACAAACAACCTGGCAAGGGTGTTTTTTTTTCTCACCCTGAAGGGAGTCAGGCAGGGATGGATACTTTCACCACAGCTGTTCAGTTTGCAGAGCAGGTCATGAGAGAGGCAGAGACTGAAGAACTCGGAATAAAGACAGTTGGGAGAGGGGAGGGGGGAGGGGATGAAATTTAAAAAACACAAACCTGGGTACGCAGATAACACTGTCTTTATAAACGTTGAGGGTAAAGGTGTTCCCATAGCCTATGTGGTTTTGGGGGAGCGAGGTATCAGAGACCTCATCTTCTGTTAGGATCAGCATTTTGATGGCGGCGCCCATCTCCTCTCCCTCGTTGCATTACCTTCCCTGACGCTAAAGAGAGCAGGTACCATCTACAGCTGGGTGAACTGGGGGACTACACTGAAGCTAAGGTGCGCAAACGGTCACCCATACAAGAGGTAACTGCATTCAATGCTGCTTAACCCTAGCTTGCAGAAAGCGAGTGGTCTGACCATTGCTCAGGTATCAGACTGCAAAGACAATAACTATCAAACAATCGTAGACAAGGTATAATTATGGAAGGGGCAGATATGGAGGCCGTAACCTTAATGCTAAGAAGACAAAGATCATGGATACTGTGAATCCATGGATGGAAACAGCCACTTGATGGAGAACCCCTCGACATTGGCAACTGCCATGACCAGGACCTATCTTCTCCACCTTCTTTTGGCCTGCTGGCCTGTGCAGGGGATGACCATTAGCAGTGCAGCCAGGTGACTTGGGGAACCAGTTTGTTGATGTCGGGATCACACAAATCAGCTGTGCCTCATGTACCCAAGACATAGCAGCAAGAATGGCTCAGTCAAAACAAGTAATAGTTGATCACACTAATTCTTTAAAAGAGGATGTTTAGGAAATTAGTCAGTCTTGAAATACTACAAACGCTAATTTGTCTTTTTCTTTGTGTTTTAAATGGAAGTGGATCGGTGGTCTAGAGGTAACGCGCCTGTCTAGAAAGCGAAAAGTCCGGGTCTGAAGTGTGCGGCGGTTCGTACCCCGTTTGGACCGGAAACTTTTCCCCCATCCATTAGACCATGAGTGGTGGTCTGGGCGCTAGTCTTTCGGATGAGACGATAAACCGAGGTCCCGTGTGTTACACGTAATTATTTAGCGCACGTAAAAGAACCCACGGCAACAAGAGAGTTGTCCCTGGCAAAATTCTTAGAAAAAAGCCTACTCTGATAGGGAAACAAATACAGTTGCAGACATGAAAAAGAAAAAAAATGGGTGGCTGCCGCTCGCTTATTGGGCGCGCGCTCTCCGAGCGCTTCCCGAGGAGATCAGCCGATATTTCACGAGTAGAAATCTCGTGGACTTAAAGTGTAAATGAAATGAAATCTGAGCGCTTTAAATTTGTGCCTATACAAGATCCAGCGCTTATAAAATTCCACAGCCTATTTATGTTACTATAAAGTGGAAAGATGGACCACTACACATCATCGATCCAAAAGGCGAAGACGGATTCTGCAGAACACTCTACAGAATGAAGTGGACCGACAGACCAGCACACCAAAGGCTGGCTCCTGGGGGAAAGCGAACCACCAGCCTGAACTTTCAGGCCTGGTTAGGACAAAGAGCAGGGGATAGTGTGGACAGGCCAGGAGACAGCAGAGCTGACAGGCCAGAAGACATCAGAGCTGACAGGCCAGAAGACATCAGAGCTGACAGGCCAGGAGACATCAGAGCTGACAGGCCATGGAGACATCAGAGCTGACAGGCCAGGAGACATCAGAGCTGACAGGCCAGGAGACATCAGAGCTGACAGGCCATGGAGACATCAGAGCTGACAGGCCAGGAGACAGCAGAGCTGACAGGCCAGGAGACATCAGAGCTGACAGGCCATGGAGACAGCAGAGCTGACAGGCCATGGAGACATCAGAGCTGACAGGCCAGGAGACAGCAGAGCTGACAGGCCAGGAGACAGCAGAGCTGCCAGGTCCTGAGGACTGTGGCCCACAGCTGAATACAGGGCAGAGACGACAAGGAAGGCAGACCACAGACTTCCTGCACACAGGCCTTGACCCTAATGCTAAGATGACAAAGATCATGGCTAGAGTTGCTGAAAATTCTATGAAATGTACAGAAGAAGTAAATACAACAGGGCATGGAGACAGCAGCTGACGGGGCTTGCATCAGCTGCTGCCATTACAGTGATGTCGCCGACAGGCGAACAGATGATTGCTTCCCTTTCCTTATGACAATGAGGAGGAGCAGCAGCAGCAGCAGCACAAGCACATAAAACGAAAGATGGTGAATGGCCGCATCACTCTACTTTTTGGTTTTAGGCCAGACAGACAGACAGATAGATAGATAGATAGATAGATAGATAGATAGATAGATAGATAGATAGATAGATAGATAGATAGATAGATAGATAGATAGATAGATAGATAGATAGATAGACAGACAGACAGACAGGCAGGCAGACAGAGAGATAGATAGATAGAGAGAGAGAGAGAGATAGACAATTTGACAATTATTTGACAATTATTTATTTGTGATATCCTTTACGCCCATTCACAAGGGAACAGAGGATGGGGACTGGGCATAGCACACATAAACTTTTTTTTTTTAAATACAGTCAACAACGGCCCAAATAGACAACATTGGCATGGAAATCCACAACATGGGTTTGTAATAATTGAATAATATGAAAAAATATACCTGTGAAACAAACTATCATCAATTCAATTGCTTATGTTTTATGCTTATCCTAAACAACACTGTCTCTCATGAAACAACGTCACACTGTAATCAGTCATTACAGGAGTAACTAGGACACATCTCTACAAATTGTTCTCCAGCAGTCTGGCCAGTTGTTTTCATTTCTTTTAGATCACTGCGGAGATTGTCCATGTTATTTCTAAACTGGTCATGGAACTCTTTTAAGCTGTTCATAATATCCCTGGTCGTATTTTCTGATCTCTCACACATCAGCCCACCAGACATTCGCCTGAATACTCTGCCACACCCTCCGCACATTCAGAACCAGACACGCTCACTTCTTCCTCCCTGTCCACTTTTCTCTCTCACACACCTCTTCCACACTTACTTCTTCACTCATTTCATGGCTATCACATTCTTTCGCTCCATTCCCGACTTCACCACACAACTGATAACTTTCTATACCCTCAAAGCTGACTGTCACCATCTGTCTGTCTATGTCATGTTGTGTCAAGTCAGTCTGCTGATTATCATAACAGCTATTGGAAGATGGAGGGCAAGAATCATACGTAAACACATCAGTGGGAGTGTCACTCTCTGCACGGTTTGCAGCATACACTTGACTGGGAGGGGTGGGTAAAATAAACCAGAGGGAGGCGGAACCTGTTCCTTCACTTTTTCATCACGGTTTGCTCTGTGTGCTTCTGCTCTTTTTCTGTCACGGGATACCTGGCTAAAACATTTCTTGCGGTATGACCTTTCACCTGGGGTGACAGGGAAATGGCTGTCAGCTTTGTTTGTAAATCTTAGAATAACAGCAGTCTGGTCACCTCTGCCGTCCACTTTGAAGAAAGACAGTGTCTGCTCTTGAAGTGCAGTGTTCAGCATACACTCAAACATCGATGGGAGTCCTGTGACTGGCATTTTGATGCACAAAAAGGAGAAAACAACAACCCTTTACACAGCTCACACAAAAGCGTCTTGCTGGCAGCTAAGCAAGGGAAGCCACTCGAGATAGATAGACAATGACAATGACAATGACAAATTCTTTTATTTCGAGGATAATGAATAAGCACCCATGTGCTTTTTTACATCCAGTCCCCGCCCTTAGGGTATATATGATAATAAAATAAAATAAAGCCCATAGCAATACACTTACACAGTATACGGAAAAAAATATCTACACAAAATCCCCCAAAAATCACCGAAGAGAGATTTCAGATTTCAAATGTTTAATGTGTTTTGGCCATAGGCATACATACACATTGAGGGAGGGTGGGGATGGGGTGGTCCATTAATGTATGACAACCGAAATATAATAACCTTTTCCCAATCATAATACAAAGCACAACCCAGTTATATCTACAAACAAGCATTTAGATATTCTACACTATTGCTGATATACAGCTTTTTGTCATCTGTCCTTCCTAGAAAAATTAAAACAAAATATATATCAACTGAACAAGAAAATCACTGAACAAACCTCAAGTCAATATTCGGAAAGTGGTGGGGGTGGAGGTGTTGAGACTGAAGATGACATAACTTTCAAGAATAGCCTGTCTTCTAATAGCATGAAACACATATTTACCGACATGGCGACAGACATCTTCGCTCTTTCCATCCAGCAGTCTTGACAGAGGTAAATCAAGAAAATCTTTAAGGAACTTTTCTCTCATGTCATTATATAATGGACAAGTAAGTAAGAAATGTCGTTCATTTTCTTCTTGAAAACCACATGCACATTGCTTATCCTTCGGGTTTTCACTGTACCTATGCATATTGCAGTTTATAGGTAATACACCAAGTCTTACATGTGAAAACGCGACTCTAAAACATACTATATCAATACATGAAAGATATCGTTCTTTGCCAAAAGACATCTTAAACGTTCTATACATTTCATAATCTACTCCCATCACGTAGAGTAGATGTCCATTCCTGCATGAATATATCTACTAATCTCTGTTTGAACTCACTTAAAAAACTGCGTTCATTACTGGTACCTTGGTTCATCCATACAAACTGAAAACCTGTGCTACATAACATGTCCTTAATATCTGTCACCCAACATTTTTTACCCCAATTATCCAAAGATAAAAGCATCTAATAGCATTGTTTTGGAAGTCTGTTTGCTTCCATCTGCAGTAAATGCAGCCAATACTTCACAGATCTGACAGTTGTGTTGATGAAAAGAGGATATCTGCCTAGCTCACCGTACACTAATTTGTTTGGCGTTTTCAAAGGTACGCCAAGATATCGTTTGCAATCTAAAAGGTGTACTTTTTCAAGGTTATTGAGTCTATTAACTCCCCAGACTTCAGAGGAGTATAACAATATCGACTGCACTTTTGCATCAAATATCTTGAAGAAAGTTTTTTGTGTCGTTTCTTTGCATTTTGAATAAGCTCTACTTAAAATATACAACGCTCTTTTACCTTTTGTAACAAAAGCAGCAGTTCCAAGTTTGCAACTTAGTTTTGTTGTAAATGTAAATCCAAGGTAAGTGTAACTGTTTACCAATTCCACAAGATCACCATCATAAAACCATTTTTCATTTTTTGATAGGTGTCCACCTTTTCTAAAAACCATAACCTTAGTCTTTTCTTTATTAACTCTAAGTTTTAAATTATCACAAGTTTTTAGATAATTCAGTTGAGTCTGCAATCCTCTGGGAGTGGTTGACAACAATACCACATCGTCAGTGAATAAGAGAATAAACAATTCAGTCACAGTAGGAATAAGCTGAATACCATGAACACCAAATTCATTAATATGATGAGTTAAGTTATTTATAAACAGTGAAAAAGGGTTGGACTAAGAACACAACCTTGGCGAACTCCCGTAGGACAATGGAAAAAATCTGTATAGTCGTTATTAATTCATACACAGGATAGGAGTGAGCTATACATAGCTTGGAGGGAGCAAAAAAACTTTCCCCTCACTCCAGCATCAAGAACAGCTTCAAGTAGTTTTTGGTGATGTACAGAGTCAAATGCTTTCTTGATATCAATAAATGCCACGTACAGCTTTCTTTTCCCACTATTTAGACATTTCTGGATAACAGAAAACAATGTAAAGATATGATCGACTGTGGAATAATTTCTCCTGAAACCTGCATGGTTTTCAACAATACTGTGCGTGTCTTCCAACCACAAGTACAGTCGTGTGTTAAGAATTGCTGTATAACATTTACATAATGTACTAATTAACAAAACCCCTCTATAATTGTCTGGGTTGTCTGCATCACCCTTTTTGAAGATAGGAACTACTATTGCTTTTGCCCATTCTTTAGGATAAATGCCTTGACTAAATATTTGATTAAAGAATTTTTCCAAAAACTCTATCACAACTCCATTACCTGCTTTTAGCATCTCTGCTGTAACACCATCTATTCCTGGGGATTTGCCACATTTTAGATTGTTTATTGCACGTTTAATTTCTTCTTTTAGTATGGGCATATTTAAGATATGATCTTTGTCTTCTTCCAAACTGCTATCTGAATCAGTGTTATCTTTGAGCTGTATTTCCCAGTATTATACACATTCTTGAAATGTTCATACCATTCTTCCAGTTTTATTTTATCACTGATGCCAGTCCTTTCACTCCCTCCAATCCTTTTTAGTTCTTTCCAAAACAATGCAGAATCGTTGCTTTTCTTTGCCAACAACTCAGCAAGATCTTTTCTGAACCATCTCTTCTTTTGTTTTAACAAAAATCTATACTGCTTTTTCCCTTCTAGATATGTTTTTCTATCAAACTCCTTCCTCGTTCTTCTAAATGTTCTTAACTGATTCTTTGTCATTTGTTTTGCTCTGTGACACTCAGCATCAAACCAAGGAGATCGCCTGTGCTTTTTCCCCATAGTGCACTGTTTAACCATGCACTTACTTGCCGTTAGGAGGCAGTCAACAAATAACTCGAGGGCCTTATCCACATTACTGCTAGTGGATGAAATAGCTCTTCCAGTTTAATTCTGATACTATTTTCGTTAATTGTCTTTTTGAAATCTCCCTCTTTTTCTTTCTCCCAAATTATTTTTTCCCTCAAACATGATTTTCTCCCTTCCTTGTTAGTATTACCAATATTGTCCTTACTATTGTGTTGTATGTCGAGTTTAATACGTAATTCGACAGGTAAGCGGTCTGATTCTATTGCATCCAGCACTTTCAGGTTTTCTATCTTTAAACAAGTTAACAAATCACATGATACAATAAAATAATCCAGGACACTTGCACCTGAGCTACCAATATAGGTGCAGCTGCCATCGTGTCCATAACCAGACATACTGCTCAAAATTACACAATCAGTCACATTACAAAACTCCAAAAGTTGCTTACCAAACAAATTAACATCTTTGTCTTCCGAAGTTCTAGAAAGAAAATAATCATTTGCGTTATGTACATCAAAAGGTCGAATATAATCAGAACTCAAGTCATCACAGTTTTTGGAAGCAGTTCGTGCATTAAAATCACCAAAAAGCATCAAAAAGAAATCATCATGTGTTTTGTAAAGGTCTATAACACATTTTTCTAATAATTCTAATCCATAGCCATTGTCAGTTTTGCTCCAAAATGGCGAGTCATGTTCACCAAGAGAGAGAGAGAGAGAGAGAGAGAGAGAGAGAGAGAGAGAGAGAGAGAAGTAGCAACATGTAAGAAAGAAAGCAAAACAGGAAACACAGAAACAACCGAAAAAATAGCAAGAACCAAGAGCAAAACAAAAGCGGCAACAACAACAACAAGGGGAGAGGGAACAACCGAATAGTCCCCCCTCATAAAAAACAGCAACCCTAAACCCAAACAAAAACAGAGCCAAACAAAGCAAAAACCTCCAGAATATAAAGGAGAACAAACCACTATCATTTTGGCTAACAGAAAGAAACGTCAAAAATTCTTTGTGCTTTTATGGGAAGCAACAGCAATAGTAAACTACATGAAACAAATATTGTATAAGCAATTTGCATCCCATGCACACGCATACACACCACACACACACACACACCACAACTCCCACACACACGTGCCCACACACGGCGCGCGCGCGCGCGCGCGCACGCACTCACACCATGCATCAATGCCAACATCAAATCTGTATTAATATCATGTATAGTCATAGAAAAGGACATCTGCACTTTGGAATTAGCTATACATAATTGGTACGCTCAAAACAAGATATCAAAATAAAACATTCACTAATTCTCAAATATGGTCAACTTACGCAATAAACTGAAATATCAAATCTGAATAAAACATTCAACGGGATACTAATTGTAAACACGACAATTAAATCTATAAGCAAACAATAAAAGGAGAGGACGAGAGTGAGAGAGAGAAAGAGAGCACCGTACATTTTGAATCCATATGATATTGCATATAGTTTTCAATTCATCAACACTATCACCATTAGCACTCACCGTGATTTAACATTGTACATGTTAAGATCGCCCTAAAGTCATAATAAAGAAGTAGGATAGTGGACAAAATCATTTATAGAAGTCATTTTTCAATAACACAATAGCGATATACAAGTAAAACATTCACGCTTATACAGAGAGAGAGGGGGGGAGGAGGGGGAGAGAGAGAGGGGATAGTTTGGTATAATGTAAGGGAGGGTATATTTACTTTGTTTCCAACAGATCAAGTGTGAATTTTTATTTTTGATGCATCAAGTGATGAAAAAAATGACTTTTGAAGATTGTTAATGATTGGTGTTGTCTAAATGAGTCAGGAAGGGAGTTCCACAGCACAGAGCCTGAGTAAAGTGTATTCTTGGGATTGGGACACTCGGCTTTTCAGTATTTCTGGAATGATTCATTGGGAACTTGTCTTTTAAGGATGAGGGAAAAGTTCCTGTCATTATCTTAAACATCATGAGGCCTTTGTTAAATCTTAGTCTTTGGTGTAGGAGAAGAATATTTAACTGAGTATTATCCACTTCTAGTAAGGTAGTCTTCTTCAGAAGAACCAGTTTAAGAGCGCGTTTATACAGACTTAATAATGGTTTCATAGTGTTTACACTAGCAGAATTCCACAGGGTTGAAGCATAATCTATTGAAGATTGTATATAAGCTTGAAAAAATAGTTTTCTTGAATGAAAGTCAAGAAAATGTTTGATTTTAGTCAATTGGTATACTCTTTGAGACGTGCATTTGCATAGATGGGATATGTGATGGTACCAGCTGAGATTTTCATCAATTGTTACTCCTAGAACTTTGTGGTGAGAGGCTTAGTTCGATTGTTTTCATTTCAATATGGATTGGAGACAGTTTATGAGGTAGATTTTGTCGCTTTTGTCTGGTAGTGATAAGCATGCATTTTGGGTTTTTTTGGGTGTATAGACATGTGGTTTAGTTCAGTCCATTTGACAAGATCATCAGTGCTATTTTGCAATGTCTTTGCAAGAGAGTTAATGTCAGTATGGCTTGTATGTATGGTTGTGTCATCAGCAAAAAGATCGCATTTGGATTTGATATGGAGAGGAAGGTCATTTATGTATAATGAAAAGAGAATAGGACCTAAGATGGATCCCTGTGGTACTCCATAACGAATGGGTTTTAGTGTGGATGTGGACGTAGCTATTGAAAACACACTGTTGCCTGTTTTGTTAAGATAAGAAGCAAAGATAGTTCAAGAGTATTTGTAGAGAGATTGTTAAGTCTAGCTTTTTAATGAGAAGCTGCGGTCAATTGTATCAAATCTTTTTTGAATCTACAAATAAGACTCCACAAAATTCATTGTCATAATGTTTTGACAGCCAATTGTTACAAAGACTAGTCAATGCCTTTATGGCCTACGAAGTGCGTTTTTCTAAATCCCGACTGATTTGTGTGGAGTAAGTTGTTATATATCTAATTGATGACTATGTGTTATACCTATGTTTCTTCAAGGTTTTGAAAGTTAAAATATAATAGACATTGGCCTATAATTTGAGGGATCGGAAGTGTCTCCGACTTGTGGATCGGGAATCACCTAGCAGTTTTGAACGCATTGGGGAAATAGAGTTCTTATGGAAGACAAAGGTTATAGATATGTGTTCAGAGTGTCTGTAATAACTGGGCTGAGAGTTTCAGTACCTGCCATCTATTCCATCAAGACCGCACGCGTACTTGTTGTTTGCGGTGAGTCAGATAATTGTAGACTCAGGAAACAGATATGAATGGTATGTGGAGTTTTGATGGAATAAGCTTTTCTTGGCAGTATTGTTTTAGTTCATTGAGATCATTGGATTCGAGTTATCATTATTAATTATGTTAGATAGAACTATTAATGAAGTGATTGTTTAGTTTTAGCAGAAATATCTTTAATTATGTTAAGTTTGGAAGGACATTTGATTATTTGGTTATTTGATGATTGCCATCCATACAGTTCTTTGAATTTTGTTTGGATGAAAAGTAGATCTTGGAAATATTTCCTTTACTCTCTCGGCTGTTTTTGTGAGTTTTTGGCATTTTGAATTTTGGTGCTCCTCATAATATTTATGTTCTTTTTAAGAAATCTCTAAAATAACATGCTTCTTTAGTTTCTTTGTAACCAAGGTGGTTTGGGACATGTTTGACCTTTGGTTTTTAATGGCATGTGGTTATAGATTTCAGTAAAACTTTTATCTAGAACTCAATGGCCAGGTCTGGATCAGTAATTTTGAATGATTCCGAGAGCATGAACTGCTTAACTCTAGTAAGAAAAGCTGCTCATTTAAATTTTGCAACAAGAACGATAGGTTCTAGTTTTATGGCCAGGTTTAGGATTTTATGTTCCTTTTTTGACATGTGGTACAGGATGGGTTGTGTCGCTACAGTTATATACAGGGCCACACATTTCTATGATGTTTTTAGGGTCTGATACATAGATGTGATCAATAATTGTGTTAGAATTTGATGTGACTCTTGTGGGTGAAGTAGCTAATTGGTGAATATTGAATGAGTTAATAATTTGGGTCCATTGGTTGTTTACTTTTGCTAGGTCAATATTAAAATCACCTAGTAAGATAATTTCCCTTGATTCTAATAGGACTACGTTCATCATAGAGTCAAACTTGTCTATCCAATTGTTTCTTTCTGTTGGATTTCTGTAGCAGAACCCCATTAAAATAGGTGCTGCACCTTTTATAGCTACTTCGATCCAGATGGATCGATTTGTTTGTTTTTTACAAGATTCAGCGCTATATAAATTCCATATATTATTATTATTATTATTATTATTATTATTCTACTTCATAACGTTCAAGATGGAAAAGACGCTTGAACGTTACAGACTCACTAATATAGATTAAGATACCTGTTTCTTACGGCTTTTGCGGATCTTTTCGCACGATTTTATATCCTGGAATGAAAATGTCAGTGTTGGTTATGTGTTCTGAAAGTCTTGACTCGGAAAGCCCTAGTATATGAATGTTTGCCTTGGTTTGTGATGGTCTTGTTCCCATATCTTCGATTTTATTGACTGCATGGTTTATATTTAGGTGTTAATTCGTAAGCCATCTAGGAGGGCATGAATTGTGGTCTTGAATACATTGTAGACGTAAGTTTTGTGAGGAAGGTATTAATGGGTACAAGAATGGTGAAGATAAGGAGAAAAGAGAGGACAATGAATATTAATAGTAGGAGGGGGGGAGTGAAATACTTGATAGGGGTATAGGCGGTGGAAGGTGTAGAAAGGGTAAATTCCAATTACCACTCTAGAGCACACAATTTGTGCCTAACTTCCATCAGTCGCCAACAGTAGTTGAGGAGAAGAAAAAAATTCCACCAGGGGGCGTATGCTTGGTAATGGGAGAGAAAGGGGAGATATAAAATTTTAAAAACACATCAACAACCAACAACAACAGAAGCACCAAATCACCCTCAAGCAAGCGAGGCAGGACAATACAGTAAAGCACCTGTAAATAAAAGTGCCAGATTATGAATGTAAGCACAACTACAATCAGGCACAGTTCCTGGAAATATGATTTTTAAAAAGAAAAAAAAGAAAAGAAAACCAAATACAAAAGAAAGAAAAGAGAAAAGAAAGTGATGAGCACAATCAGCACAGTATCGAAAGCTTCGTCTGGTGTAGGAGTTTTGTCACTGGTTTGTCTGTCACTGTTTGCCTTCACATGCAGCACTGGGGTGGGCGCTGTCTCCAGCACAGACAGCTATATAATATAAAATTGGAACTGTCACCAAATTGGACATTTCAAGGCCATGGGTAGCAGAACACAGGAATAAGTCCTTGTAAGATGTTATGCAACTTCTAACTAATGATTGGTTAAAGGAAGAGTTAGTATACATGCATGCACGTATGAACGCACATACATATCCTTGTTCACACACAACACACACACATACACACACGTAGTGCACACATACGCACACATATATGCACCTGCATACTCCTCCCCCCTCCCTCACACACACCCCATTAATGTGGAGTATTGGTAGGTGTGAATTTATCACACGAGAGTTTCTAGTGTAACCCTAGACAGAAAAGTTGGAGCTGGGTGAAGTCTGGTGGCGGACACTGCTGGGTAGGGTGGGGGCTGGCGGTGGGGAGGAGGTAGGGTTGTCACATATTCTAGATGTGGGAGGGTTTGTCTGTTGGCAAAGACACCGTCATTCAGGCGTTGAGGGGTGGGTTGGCGTCCTGACATCTGCGATGAAAAAGGGTATCCAGGGACACTGGAATCTGGTCGATACCCTTTTTGAAGCAGATGTAAGGGTTTGCGTCCTCTGTACGCAGTGGGCGTGTAGTTGGGGTCGTTCAGAGAGCTGTCGTTGGTGTCGGGGTCGGCCGTATTTGAGGCTGTACGTAACCGTCTGCACCTTGGGGCTGGGATGGAAAGGTGTCAGATAAAAAATCTTTGCGTGGGGCCCCACTGGCGGTTGTAAATTGGCAGTGTGGTCTGCAACGTGATGTTTTCTGCAGAACACACTTTGGCAAGGGCATATTGGAAGGTTGACATTCTTTTTTTCGAGGATGCCGTCCATGGGGGGGATAAATGGACGATACCAGCAGCTGGCTTGGGGGAAACGCATGCTTTGATATTTCTGATAAGTTGAGTCCATTTATTGTCTGTGATGGATGTTATGTTTGATATGTTGATTACAGTATGAAAAAATGAGGTTCTGTACTTCTTTGTTGCGGGGATTGTGATAGAAGCCAATGAATAAGGTCATCAACTATGAGACCTGAGTGCAGATGTTTTGATTTCTGCCTTTGTATACAGAATATCTCCCTTCAGGTGTCGTGTCATGAAGGGGGGGGTCACCCAGGATGAGATTCGTTGGTCTGGAGTGTACTCTTTGGTTTGCTAGTTGTTGGTGTGATGTGTGGGTGTGTTGTAGTAGTCTGAGGTGCTTCAGAGTGTGTAATTGCAGTTTGTCTTTCTTTTTCTTTGAGGACTGTGTCCCAAACATTGGATTTGGTCTTTCTCTTCGGTGTTGTTCACGGGTTTGTTTGCCAGAGTCTGTTTGGGTTGTTGATGCTGACGTGTTGGGCAGTGCTTGATTGTGGCAGGGTGTTGTTTCATCAGTAATGTTCGGATGCTTGTTTGCGAATCTGTTTGGTTGTTGATATTCACAGTAATTGTCCATGGTTGTATTGAAGTTGTGTCAGGTGGGGTTGGCTTCTTGGTCAGCGTTTTCATGTGTACATTGTTTGTTTTCGTCGTCGTGGTAGAGAACGAGAGATCTGTTGGTGGTAGGGAAGGTGATAGTAGGAGTCCTGTTCTTTGTCTGACTGCGTTTGTGTGAGGTTGAGTGTTTGTGTGTGTGTGTGCTTTTGATAGTGTGCGTTTCAGTTCCGTGAGTTCTGACTTCAAGTCGTGGTTTTCTTTTTGCAGTTTGAGGAAAGTCTTGGTGAGGGAACCCAATGCTTTAGCGGTTTTTTTGGATTGAGCAAGAGAGTGATGTATCTTTTGCTTCAGTCGTTGTGATGTTTGGGTAACTTTGTTTGCACAGGAAGCGAGAAAGCGACGTGTTTTTGGTGAGAGCGGGTAACTGATGGTGAGACGTGTTGCACAGTATGGATGAGTGTGTTTTGTGTGCTGTTTTTGAACTGAATGTTAGATGGAGTGTGTGTTTTGATCTACCCTGCTTTCTGTTGAGTGAGGGAGAACTTGTGTCTGCACAGGGTGTGGATGTAGTGTTTGTGCTGTGTTTTGTGGAGTGGTTTGTGTTGTGTTCCCCACTGCTGAAGTTACCTGAGCTGGCTGCTGAACTGGTGGGGATGAGGAGATAGAGATAGATAGATAGATAGATAGATAGACAGACAGACAGACAGACAGACAGACAGACAGAGATAATGATAGAGAGAGAGATGACACACACAGAGAGAATGGACAGACAGACAGACAGACAGACAGACAGATAGATAGATAGATAGATAGATAGATAGATAGACAGACAGACAGACAGAAAGACAGACAAACAGACAGACAGACAGAAAGACAGATAGATAGATAGATAGATAGATTAGATAGATAGATAGATAGATAGATAGATAGATAGATAGATAGATAGATGGATATGGATGGATGGATGGAGTGGATGGATGGATGGATGGATGGATGGATGGATGGATGGATGGATTGGATGATAGATAGACAGACAGACAGACAGACAGACAGACAGACAGACAGATAGATAGTATAGATAGATAGATAGATAGATAGATAGATAGATAGATAGATAGATAGATAGATAGAAATAGATAGATAGATAATAGATAGACAGACAGACAGACAGAGAGGTAGGTAGGTAGGTAGGTAGATAGATAGATAGACAGACAGACAGACAGACAGACAGACAGATAGATAGATAGATAGATAGATAATAGATAGATAGATAGATAGATAGATAGATAGATGTAGATAGTAGGTAGGTAGGTAGGTAGGTAGGTAGGTAGTAGGTAGTAGACAGACAGACAGACAGACAGAAGACAGACAGACAGACAGACAGACAGACAGACAGACAGACAGACAGACAGATAGATAGATAGATAGATAGATAGATATGATAGATAATAGATAGATAGATAGATAGATAGATAGATAGATAGATAGAATAGATAGATAGTGTGTGTGTGTGTGTGTGTTGTTGTTGTTGTTGTTGTTGTTGTTGACTTCAATTTTACGTCTGTTCACTTTTAGTGATATTAGACGGGGGGAAAACAACAAAAAACAAACAAACAAAAACCCGGGTGAGGTGGATGTGTTGTTAAAAAAAATCTGGAAAAGAAAATTGGCAATGCAACAGGAATTAAAACAAACAAACAAACAAACAAACAAAAACAAGTCATTAACCTTAATGTAACTATAACAAATGTCCTATGGGACTGTGACAAAGACCTTTCACAATTTCAAATGCCAGTTTTAGATTACTGAATATGCTGGTAAGGGAGTTTTCAGAAAAATGGGGCATGAAAGGTTTTACACTCGTGTTGTTGTGTGTGTGTGTGTGTGTGTGTGTGTGTATGTGTGTGTGTGTTGTTGTGTGTGTGTGTGTGTGTGTGTGTGTGTGTGTGTGTGTGTGTGTGTGTGTGTGTGTGTGTGTGTGTGTGTGTGTTTTGTGTGTGTGTTGAAACTCTTTTTTTCCATGATAACAAAGTAAGCATTCGTGTGCTTCTTTTTACATCCAGTCTCTGCGTGCATTCGGTTTTCTAAAATTTAATGTTGTCATCTTTTCCCACCAGTACGCAATGGCCTACTCTTCCGAAAGGCGAAACAGGCTTAAATGTGTGCGTAAGATGTTTTGCAGGTGTTCACAACACATGGGACCTCGGTTTATATTTTCATCCAAAGAGCTTTCGAGGTCTCCGTGTGTGTGTGTGTGCTTGCGTGCGTGCGTGCGTGCGTACGTACGTACGTGCGTGTGTGTGCGTGTGTCGTGCGTACGTACGTTTGCGTGTGCGTGCGTGCGTGTGTGTGTGTGTGAGTGTACGTGCGTGCCTGTGTGTGTGTGTGTTTGTATGTCTGTGTGTCTGTGTGTCTGTGTCTGTGTGCATGAAAGAGAGAGGGAAAGAGACAGACAGACAGACAGACAGACAGACAGAGACCGAGAGTATGGACTAAGGCGGGCTGGTGCAGTGTGGGTGGCAGGGTGTTCATGTTCCTCAGCTGACACAGTCATCCTCATAATTATCAGTGCGTGTGTGTGTGTGTCAAAGTC
Source organism: Rapana venosa (assembly GCA_028751875.1). Classification (NCBI taxonomy): domain Eukaryota; kingdom Metazoa; phylum Mollusca; class Gastropoda; order Neogastropoda; family Muricidae; genus Rapana; species Rapana venosa. The sequence goes on from CM054166.1 coordinate 38,097,871, forward strand.
AAAGTCAAACTTATTTTCAGATGGTGCATTGAATAAACAGTGCATTTGCTTATTTTCATCAAGCCATCTATCTAAAGAATAAAAAGAGAGAGAAAAGATAATATATAATTATGCAGACGTAGAATATTTTTTAAAAACCTGTGTGTGTGTCTGAGTGTGTGTGTTTGTGTGTGTGCGTGTGTGTGTCTGTGTGTGTGTGTGTGCGTGTCTGTGCGTTGTCTGTGTGTGTGTCTGTCAGTGTTGTGTTTCTGTCTGTGTGCGTGTGTCTGTGTGTGTGTCTGTGTGTGTGTGTTGTGTGTGTGTCTGTGTGTATGTGTCTGTTTATTTATTTATTTTATTTTTATTTTATTCTTATATCGAGGATAATGGAATAAGCACTTATGTGCTTTTTTACATCCAGTCCCCGTGTGTATGCGGATTTGTAAATTCTATCATCTATTCCCACCGGCACACAATGGCCTACTCTTACGAAAAGCGGAACAGGATCTAACGTGTGCGCAAGGTGTTCTGCGTGCGTTCACACACAGAGACCTCGGTTTCTAGTCTCATCCGAAGTATTTTGGGGGAGAGTGGAGTCTGAACTGATGTTAACTCCGGGGGAAAATATCCCCTTGAACGGGAATCGAACCCGGGTCGTCAGATTGCGAGCGCAATATTCTGACCACTAGGCTATCCCGTCCCCCTGTGTGTGTGTGTGTGTGTGTGTGTGTGTGTGTGCGTGCGTGCGTGCGTGCGTGCGTGCGTGCGTGCGTGCGTGCGTGCGTGTATGTGTGTGTTGTGTGTGTGTGTCTGTGTGTGTCTATGTGTGTGTGTGTGTCTGTGTGTTTCTGTGTCTGTGTGTGTTGTGTGTTTCTGTGTGTGTGTCTGTGTCTGTGTCTGTGTGTGTGTGTATGTGTGTGTGTTGCGTTTGTGTATGTGTGTGTGTGTGTGTGTGTTGCGTTTGTGTATGTGTGTGTGTGTGTGTGTGTGTGTGTGTGTGTGTGTGTGTGTGTGTGTGTGTGTGTGGTGTGTGTGTGTGTGTGTGTGTGTGTGTGTGTGTGTGTGTGTGTGTGTGTGTGTGTGTGTGTGTGTGTGTGTGTGTGTGGTGTGTGTGTGTGTGTGTGTGGAATGAAGGTAGGGGAGCTGTGAAGGGGGAGGGGGGGGGATGAAGCGGAGGACACGGAACCCTAGACCCAACAGCGCACAGGCCACTCACTGCACTCATGGCACTCACTGCACACACGGCACTCACTCACTGCACACACGGCACACACTGCACACACGGCACTCACTCATTGCACACCCTCACTGCACACACGGCACTCA
>CM054166.1:38104175-38110191 GCA_028751875.1 Rapana venosa
AACACACACATCATGAAAGCGCTCACACACGCACGTACACACACATACACACACAAACGCCGCGCGGGGTTATCCAAGCAAGAATCGAACTGCGTCCACTATGACATGCATCACATCAAGTCCGGCACTGATTCGATCTTTCAGTTTCACCCGGTCAGCAGGGGACCACAGCATCAGCTTGTTGTAGACAAACCCTTCATCATGATTCATCAGCCTGAAGTCCTTCTTCACGAACCAAAACAAATCAGGGTGTGTGTCGTCAGCAGCAGTCCATTGAAAGCGAAACACGAGATCGTCAGTGTCACAAACGATGGTGTCTGGGTGCCGCTTACTAGTGAAGAGGCCACGAAAGTCTTGGTTCCTGCGTGTGTCCCTTAGCCTCCTCTGCAAGGTCCGATCAGTCAGCTCAGCCACATAGTCCTTGATGACGTTGGCACTAGTTCCAACTTCGTGAACTTTCGCCAGGGGGTCGTCACAGTCCAAGGTTTCCGTCGTAAACATGTCCCCAAGGTCAATGTCACGTTGCACGTCTACAAGTTTTTCGTTTGCCAACTCTTTGACACTTGGTGAATGACGTTTTTCACGTGCAGCTTCTTGCGACAGTGTGTTGCTGGCAGAAGGGGGTGTGTCAGTGTGTGACACAGCACAGCTTGTAGGAGGTGTGGGCACAAATAAACCTGGTGAATGTTCTTCTGGCATCACACTTGCACTTGCCTCCTGTTCTTCTTGCCTCTGTGCTGTCCTTCTTCTCTCCTCTGTCCTTCTCCTGTCTCTGTCAGTCTGACTGGGAGGCTTCCTGCGGTAGCTGTGGGAGATGACAGGGGCGTGCTGTTGCGCCATGTTGCTGGTGTTAGCTGGGCTGGCTTTCAGTCGTAACACAACGACTGTATTGTCGCCACTTCCACTTACTTTCCAGGAAGTGAGGTGCTGTTCTTGGAGCAGGGCATCCAAAGTCACTTTCAACGCTGTTGGCAGGCCGACAACCGTCATGGTGTTGGATGAAAATATATTTTTGACAAAATCATTCACAGCAGAATATTAGTATCCTCCTGCCTGCCTTCAAGCGAAATGAGAGAGATAGAGAGAGAATGAGAGAAAGGGAGAGTGAGAGAATGAGAGAATGAGAGATTGATTGATTGATTAATTGATTGATTGATTGATTATTAGAGCAATATGCACGCTAGATATTTCACTCGTGTGGATATATATCTCGTCAGATGCCCGTGGGGATGATGGATGCCGGGGCCCTGTCAGTATCAACAGCACCCCACATTCTGGACAATCTGTGCTAGACATGTTCTCTTGTTTTGTCCCTCTCTTTCTTTCTGCCTTGCTCCTTTTCTTCCGGCCACCTCCTTCTTGTCTAAGTCTGCCTCTTGGTCCATTCTCCTGCTGTTTGTCCAGAAACACTGAAAAGATAACAACTCTTTCTTACGCGGAAGTCGGATGCGCTGGGCCTGACTTGTCAGGCAGCGTGACGCATTTTCGCTCATAGATCGGACAACAACAGTTGCTGTCTGAGCGTTCGACAAAGACAGAATATCGTCAGACCACTGATGTCAGCTACACTTCATCAGAGGGCTGGCAAAAAGCTCTGATGAAACAATCAGCATTTCCAACTCTTTGCCACGAAAAGCTCTCATCAAACAATCAGCATTTCCAACTCTTTGCCACGAAAAACTCTCATCAAACAATCAGCATTTCCAACTCTTTGCCACGAAAAGCTCTCATCAAACAATCAGCATTTCCAACTCTTTGCCACGAAAAGCTCTGATCAAACAATCAGCATTTCCAACTCTTTGCCACGAAAAGCTCTCATCAAACAATCAGCATTTCCAACTCTTTGCCACGAAAAGCTCTCATCAAACAATCAGCATTTCCAACTCTTTGCCACGAAAAGCTCTCATCAAACAATCAGCATTTCCAACTCTTTGCCACGAAAAGCTCTCATCAAACAATCAGCATTTCCAACTCCCTGCTTCAGCAGACAGTGGGGGGGAGGGGGGGGGATAGCCTGGTGGTTAGAGTGATGTATTCGTGATATGCTGACCCGGGTTCGATTCTCGCTCAAGAGGATTTTTCCTCTGGGGTTAACATCAGTGCTGACTCCACTCTCCCTAAAAGTCCTTCGGATGAGACTATAAACCGAGGTCCCGTGTGCGAACGCACGCAGAACATCTTGCGCACACGTTAAAACCCGTTCCGCTTTTCGGAAGAGTAGGCCATTGTGTGCCGGTGGGAACGGATGACAAAATTTACAAAACTGCATACACACGGGGACTGGATGAAAAAAAGCACATGAGTGCTTATTCTGTTATTCTAGAAATAAAAGAATAAAAGAGAGAAAACCCATTTTCAAACAGCCAAAGAAGAAGCGTGTATCTCTGAGACCATATCTTCCCCTCTAACATCGCATTGTCTAATGAAGATATGCACAGACACTGAAACTACAAATGGGGATGAGAGAGACAGAGACAGAGAGAGGGGGCAGAGAGAGAGAGAGAGAGAGAGGGAGGGAGAAAGAGGGGAGAGACAGAGAGAGACAGAGAGAGACAGAGACAGAGAGACAAAGAGAGGGGGAGAGAGAGAAAGAGAGAGGGAGAGAGAGAGAGAGAGGGAGAGACACACAGAGAGACAGAGACAGAACTCGAACTCGAACTCGAAAGATTTATTCACAAAAAGGCCATTGGCCCATACATGAAGAGGGGGTTGCCAAACTGCTTAGTATTTTAGTGACAAAAATAAGTAACACAAAAAACCAAAATGTTAATGTATACCCACAACTACCACAATAAAAATCAGTTCCCAAAAAATATGACTTAAGAAACCAAGATATCTCTTCTTCTAAAGGCTTTACACAAATATAAAGCAAGGCTGCGCACAATCCCAAGGTGACTAGATGCCATGAGTAGACAGAATCTAAATAAATTAGGTTGTCTACTATACTTTATCGGAATGTAATTCTGTCTTACATCTTCTAATACTGGACAGCACAGCACAAAATGAACTTCACCTTCCACTATTTGCTTACATAATGGGCATAGCAACCTGAGGTCATCATCATCATGTTCTATATATCTAAATTTATGAACATTTATGTCTGATACACCAAGTCTAAATTTAGACATAATTCTTTTCAAATGTTTGTCCATATCAAGCTTTAGATAAGGTTTGACATCGAATGAACCTATAAATTGTCTGTACATTTGAAATCTTTCACTGTTTTGTATATGACCACTTCACTGCTGCCAACAGCAGTCAATCAGTCTTTGCCTGAAAACCTTGATAAACTCTCTACAATTTCCGACACCTTGATTGAGCCAAACAAACCCAAAGCCAAGTTCACATAAACAGGTACGTATTTGAGACAGAGACAGGGAAAGAGAGAGTGAGTTCGAGTGTCATTGGTAGTCATTAACCTTTCTGACGGTATGAGTGACTGCCATTATATAATGTGGGTCATTCGTGATTCTGCATTAAGTAACAAGCAGAAATGCAACCGGTTATAATTCGAAGACACATAAGAACAAACGAACAAACGAACAAACAACGGACAAACCGAACCATGCATACCTAACTCACCCACGCCGATCAGAACCTTCCTTCCTTCCTTCCTTCCTGCCTTTCTTCCTTCCTTCCTGCCTTTCTTCCTTCCTTCCTTCCTTCCTTCTTTCCTTCCTTCTTTCCTTCTTCCTTCCTTCCTTCCTTCTTTCCTTCCTTCCTTCTTTCCTTCCTTCCTTCCTTCCTTCTTTCCTTCCTTCCTTCTTTCCTTCCTTCCTTCCTTCCTTCCTTCCTTCTTTCCTTCCTTCCTTCTTTCCTTCCTTCCTTCCTTCCTTCCTTCCTTCCTTCCTGCCTTCCTTCCTTCCTTCCTTCCTTCCTGCCTTCCTTCCTTCCTTCCTTCCTTCCTTCCTTCCTGCCTTCCTTCCTTCCTTCCTTCCTGCCTTCCTTCCTTCCTGCCTTCCTTCCTTCCTTCCTTCCTTCCTTCCTTCCTTCCTGCCTTCCTTCCTTCCTGCCTTCCTTCCTTCCTTCCTGTCTTCCTTCCTTCCTTCCTTCCTGCCTTCTTCCTTCCTTCCTTCCTCCCTTCCCCCTCCCTTCCTTCCTTCCTTCCTTCCTCCTCCCTCCCTCCCTCCCTCCCTTCCTTCCTTCCTTCCTTCCTCCCCTTCCTCCCTCCCTTCCTTCCTTCCTTCCTGCCTTCCTTCCTTCCTTCCTTCCTTCCTGCCTTCCTTCCTTCCTTCCTTCCTTCCTTCCTTCCTTCCTTCCTTCCTTCCTTCCTACAGCTCCCAGCTTCACCAACAGTGACATATGTGACGTTCTTTCCCCATCATGAAGGTAGCTGCATTCCGATTGCCGGGATGCATGTTGGACCAGACGATGACATGAATGAGTGGATCTTTAACGTGCATATTTGATCTTCTGCATGCGTACATACACGAGGGGAATTAAGGCACCAGCATGTCTGCACTTGAAGTTGACCTAGGAGATGGTACAAATCCCCATCCTTAATTCACCAGACGTCACTGAGGCTCGAACCCACGACTTCATGGACCGGCCATGGGATACAAGTGGAGCGATCTTCACCACCGGGCTACAGCGTCCGTCTGGCAGTTCTAGTGAAGCGTTCCTGTGACTGAGTTCAAAGTAATGGCCATCCCTGTCTTCAAGCAAACATGGCCTCGTTTCGTTTCATTTCATTTTATTTTATACCACTTTCAGCCACGGCAGATTTCTCTGCGTGAAATTGGGGCTGCTCTTCCCGGGGAAGAGCGCGTCGCCACAAGAGCAGCGCCACCGATTTTTTTCTTTTCCTGTCCGCAGCTTTATTTCTTTCATTATCAGAGTGGCTCTTTTCTACAGAATGTTGCCAGGGACAACTCTCTTGTTGCCTTGGGTTCTTTTATGTGCGCAAACCCTCAGGACCACGGCTTATCATCTCATCCGAAATACTAGCACCCAGACCACCACTCATGGCCTAATGGATGGGGGGAAGTTTTCGGGCCCAAACCGAGATCGAACCACCGCACACTTTCGACCCGGACTTTCCGTTTTCTAGGCAGGTGCGTTACCTGTAGACCCCCGATCCACTTCAGGCATTGAACACTGCAGAATTGCCCTGCCTGCTAAAGGCTTGTCTTGGCTGAGGGAATGGGTCCACCTCTTTTGCCGTCTAGCACTAGCACTATCCCATAGTCCCTTGGACCGTGGGGGCACTAATGAAGATTTTGCAACCAGCTTCCTCCATTCCCTGCAGTCCTCTGCTTTCCGTAGCAAATCGTTCCACTCAAGGCCAGTCAATCCACTCTCTTATGTTGTCTTCCCATCGTTTTCTCTGTCTGCATCTTCGTCTCCCTCCTTGTACTGTTCCCTGTAGGACAGTCTTGGCTAGTCCACATGTTCGTGTGACGTGCCCGTACCACTTTAGTTTGCGTCTTTTCACTGAAGTCTGGAGCGCTTTATATTTATGGTCCGCTGTTGCTTTCAATTCTGGCCTTCACTTCCTCATTAGTGATGTGATCTCTGTATGAGATACCAAGAAGTTTGCGAAAGCATCTTATCTCCATTGCCTGTACCCATCTTCCAATGTCCGCTGTTATAGTCCACGTTTCACATGCGTACAAAATATGGACCTGATCAGGGAAGGCATCAGCCTGATCTTTAGCCAGCAGCGCTGTGCAAAAATGTGACACAAGACTGTGAAGGACTGTGCTGACATCGTTCAGTGATGGCACGGCAGTTTAGGTCAGCGCTTTTCTCTCTGGCTTTCTTTTCCATGAAACTGTAACTTCTGTATTTCGTGCAGTTCTAAAAATGTCATTATGTGTTAAAGTTGTACCACATTCGTTTATTGAGAGAGAAAAAAAAAGATGTAGATAGAAAGGAGGTAGGGAGAGAGAGAGAGAGAAACAGAGACAGAGACAGAGAGACAGAAAGAGAGAGACAGAGACAGGCAGAGAAGGGTGCACTGGAAGGGGAGAGAGAGGCAATACTACATACATACAACATACATACATACATACAT
>CM054166.1:38115691-38135691 GCA_028751875.1 Rapana venosa
CCTGAAGTCCTTTTTCACAAACCCAAAAAACAAATAGGGTGGTGTCGCAGCAGCAGTCCATTGAAAGCGAAACACGAGATCGTCAGTTTTCACAAACCACGAGATCGTCGTGTCACAAACGATGGGGTTGGGGGCACTTACTAGTGAAGAGCCACGAAAGTCTTGGTTCTGTGTTGTCCCTTAGCCTCCTCTGCAAGGGCCGATCAGTCAGCTCAGCCAACATAGTCCTTGATGAGTCGGCACTAGTTCCAACTTCGTTTAACTTTCGCCAGGGGGTCGTCACGTCCAAGGTTTCCGTCGTAAAATGTCCCCAAGGTCAATGTCACGTTGCACGTCTACAAGTTTTTCGTTTGCCAACTCTTTGACACTTGGGGAATGACGTTTTTCACGTGCAGCTTCTTGCGACAGTGTGTTGCTGGCAGAAGGGGGTGTGTCAGTGTGTGACACAGCACAGCTTGTAGGAGGTGTGGGCACAAATAAACCTGGTGAATGTTCTTCTGGCATCACACTTTCACTTGCCTCCTGTTCTTCTTGCCTCTGTGCTGTCCTTCTCCTCTCCTCTGTCCTTCTCCTGTCTCTGTCAGTCTGACTGGGAGGCTTCCTGCGGTAGCTGTGGGTGATGACAGGGGCGTGCTGTTGCGCCATGTTGCTTTTGTTGGCTGGGCTGGCTTTCAGTTGTAACACAACGACTGTATTGTCGCCACTTCCACTTACTTTCCAGGAAGTGAGGTGCTGTTCTTGGAGCAGGGCATCCAAAGTCACTTTCAACGCTGTTGGCAGGCCGACAACGGTCATGGTGTTGGATGAAAATATATTTTTGACAAAATCATTCACAGCAAAATATTATTATCCTCCTGCCTGCCTTCAAGGGAAATGAGAAAGATAGAGAGAGAATGAGAGAAAGGGAGAGTGAGAGAATGAGAGATTGATTGATTGATTGATTTAATTGATTCATTCATTCATTCATTTATTCAATGAATGATTGATTATTAGAGCAATATGCACGCTAGATATTTCACTAGTGTGGATACATATCTCGTCAGATGCCCGTGGGGATGATGGATGCCGGGGCCCTGCCAGTATAAACAGCGCCCCACATTCTGGACATTCTGTGCTAGACATGTTCTCTTGTTTTGTCCCCCTCTTTGTTTCTGCCTTGCTCCTTTTCTTCCGGCCACCTCCTTCTTGTCTAAGTCTGCCTCTTGGTCCATTCTCCTGCTTTCTTTTCCAGAAACACTGAAAAGATAACAACTCTTTCTTATGCCGAAGTCGGATGCGCTGGGCCTGCCTTGTCAGGCAGCGTGACGCATTTTCGCTCATAATCGGACAACAACAGTTGCTGTCTGAGCGTTCGACAAAGACAGAATATCGTCAGACCACTAATGTCAGCTAACTTCACGAGGGTGGCAAAAAGCTCTGACCAAACAATCAGCATTCCAACTCTTTGCCACGAAAAGCTCTCATCGAACAATCAGCATTTCCAACTCTTGCCACGAAAAGCTCTCATCAAACAATCAGCATTTCCACTCTTTGCCACGTAAAGCTCTGATCAAACAATCAGCATTCCAACTCTTTGCCACGAAAAGCTCTCATCAAACAATCAGCATTTCCAACTCCTGCTTCAGCAGACAGTGGGGGGGGGGGGGGGGATAGCCTGGTGGTTAGAGTGATGTATTCGTGATATGCTGACCCGGGTTCGATTCTCGCTCAAGGGGATTTTTCCTCTGGGGTTAACATCAGTGCCGACTCCACTCTCCCTAAAAGTCCTTCGGATGAGACTATAAACCGAGGTCCCGTGTGCGAACGCACGCAGAACATTTTGCGCACACGTTAAAACCCGTTCCGCTTTTCGGAAGAGTAGGCCATTGTGTGCCAGTGGGAACGGATGACAAAACTTACAAAACTGCATACACACGGGGACTGGATGAAAAAAGCACATGAGTGCTTATTCTGTTATTCTAGAAATAAAAGAATAACAGAATAAAAGAGAGAAAACCCATTTTCCAAAAAAAAAAAAGACGAAGCGTGTATCTCTGAGACCATATCTTCCCCTCTAACATCGCATTGTCTAATGAAGATATGCACAGACACTGAAACTACAAATGGGGTGAGAGAGACAGAGACGGAGAGAGGGGGAAGAGAGAAAAAGAGAGAGGGAGAGAGAGAGAGAGAGAGGAGAGAGAGAGAGAACAATGACAATGACAATGACAAATTCTTTTATTTCGAGGATAATGAATAAGCACACATTGCTTTTTTACATCCAGTCCCCGCCCGTTAGGGATACATCTTAATAATAATAACCCGATACTTACAGTCTCACAATAAAAACAAGGGGGAAAAAACCTTTTTTAAAACAGCTCCCCCCCCCCCCCCCAACAACCCCCCCCCCCCCCCCCCAAAGCAAGCAAATAAAAGAAAACCTAAAAAAATACCCCCCCCCCCAACACACCCCACCTCCCAAAAAGACCCTAACCAAAACAAAACAAACAAAAAAAAAGAAAAACCAAACCAACAGAAGAAGAAAAAAAGAGAAAACAGACAAACAACAACAACAAGAACAACAACAGAGCCAAGAAAAATAACACAACCAACTTAATAAGTCATAAAGATAAACATCTACACATTGTCAAATGGTACACATACTTGTTACACATAACTATAAGATATTGAAACAAGAGAGAGAGAGGGAGAGACACAGAGAGAGACAGAGACAGAACTCGAACTCGAACTCGAACTCAAAAGATTTATTCACAAAAAGGCCATTGGCCCATACATGAAAGGGGGGGGGGGGGGGGGTGTTGCCCAACTGCTTAGTATTTTAGTGAGAAAACTAAGTAACACAAAAAACCAAAATGTTAATGTATACCCACAACTACCACAATAAAAATCAGTTCCCCAAAAATATGACTTAAGAAACCAAGATATCTCTTATTCTAAAGGCTTTACACAAATATAAAGCAAGGCTGCGCACAATCTCAGGGTGACTAGATGCCATGAGTAGACAGAATCTAAATAAATTAGGCTGTCTACATACTTTATCGGGAAAGTAAATTCTGTCTTACATCTTCTAATACTGGACAGCACAGCACAAAATGAACTTCACCTTCCACTATTTGCTTACATAATGGGCATAGCAACCTGAGGTCATCATCATCATGTTCTATATATCTAAATTTATGAACATTTATGTCTGATACACCAAGTCTAAATTTAGACATAATTCTTTTCAAATGTATGTCCATATCAAGCTTTAGATAAGGTTTGACATCGTGTGAACCTATAAATTGTCTGTACATTTGAAATCTTTCACTGTTTTGTATATGACCACTCCACTGCTGCCAACAGCAGTCAATCAGTCTTTGCCTGAAAACCTTGATAAAATCTCTACAATTTCCGACACCTTGATTGAGCCAAACAAACCCAAAGCCAAGTTCACATAAACAGGTACGTATTTGAGACAGAGACAGGGAAAGAGAGAGTGAGTTCGAGTGTCATTGGTAGTCATTAACCTTTCTGACGGTATGAGTGACTGCCATTATATAATGTGGGTCATTCGTGATTCTGCATTAAGTAACAAGCAGAAATGCAACCGGTTATAATTCGAAGACACATAAGAACAAACGAACAAACAAACGAACAAACAACGGACAAGCCGAACCATGCACACCTAACTCACCCACGCCGATCAGAACCGTGCAGTGGCCTAGTCTGAAGGCTTTCCACAATGACAGGCCATGCAGCGCTGGGCGAAGCAGCCACAGAGCAGGCTGGGCCAGTGCAGGCTGCCCGCAGTGTGGAACGTGGAGGTCTGTGAGCTGTTCACATCAGTACACTGACCACCCAGTGCTTGGCAACATCCAACACAGTGGTCCTGGCTCTCGGGCTTTGCTGTACACAGTGAGTCAACATGCTCGTGTGGTCTGAAGCCAAACTGAGGATCTACCTTCCATTGTTGCTTCCTTCCTTCCTTCCTTCCTTCCTTCCTGCCTTCCTTCCTCCCTTCCTTCCTTCTTTCCTTCCTTCCTTCCTTCCTTCTTTCCTTCCTTCCTTCCTTCCTTCCTTCTTTCCTTCCTTCCTTCCTTCTTTCCTTCCTTCCTTCCTTCCTTCTTTCCTTCCTTCCTTCCTTCCTTCCTTCCTTCCTGCCTTCCTTCCTCCCTTCCTTCCTTCTTTCCTTCCTTCCTTCCTTCCTTCTTTCCTTCCTTCCTTCCTTCCTTCTTTCCTTCCTTCCTTCCTTCTTTCCTTCCTTCCTTCCTTCCTTCTTTCCTTCCTTCCTTCCTTCCTTCCTTCCTTCCTTTCTTCCTTCCTTCCTTCCTTCTTCCTTCCTTCCTTCCTTCCTTCTTCTTCCTTCCTTCCTCTTTCCTTCCTTCTTCTCTTTCCTTCCTTCCTTCCTTCTTTCCTTCCTCCTTCCTTCCTTCTTTCCTTCCTTCCTTCCCTTCTTTCCTTCCTTCCTTCCTTCCTTCCTTCCTTCCTGCCTTCCTTCCTTCTTTCCTTCGCTCCTTCCTTCCTTCCTTCCTTCCTGCCTTTCTTCCTTCCTTCCTTCCTTCGTTCCTGCCTTTCTTCTTCCTTCCTTCCTGCCTTCCTTCCTTCCTTCCTTCCTTCCTGCCTGCCTTCCTTCCTTCCTTCCTGCCCTTCCTTCCTTCCTTCCTGCCTTCTTCCTGCCTTTCTTCCTTCCTTCCTGCCTTCCTTCCTTCCTTCCTTCTCCTGCCTTTCTTCCTTCCTTCTTCCTTCCTGCCTTTCTTCCTTCCTTCCTTCCTTCGTTCCTGCCTTTCTTCCTTCCTTCCTTCCTCCTGCCTTCCTTCCTTCCTGCCTTCCTTCCTTCCTCCTTCCTTCCTTCCTTCCTTCCTTCCTTCCTGCCTTTCTTCCTTCCTTCCTGCCTTCCTTCCTTCCTTCCTTCCTTCCTGCCTTCCTTCCTTCCTTCTTTCCTTCCTTCCTTCCTTCCTTCCTTCCTGCCTTCCTTCCTTCCTTCCTGCCTTCCTTCCTTCCTTCTTTCTTCCTTCCTTCCTTCCTTCCTTCCTGCCTTCCTTCCTTCCTTCCTGCCTTCCTTCCTTCCTTCCTTCCTGCCTTCCTTCCTTCCTTCCTGCCTTCCTTCCTTCCTTCCTGCCTTCCTTCCTTCCTTCCTTCCTTCCTGCCTTTCTTCCTTCCTTCCTTCCTTCGTTCCTGCCTTTCTTCCTTCCTTCCTTCCTGCCTTCCTTCCTTCCTGCCTTCCTTCCTTCCTGCCTTCCTTCCTTCCTTCCTGCCTTCCTTCCTGCCTTTCTTCCTTCCTTCCTGCCTTCCTTCCTTCCTTCCTTCCTGCCTTCCTTCCTTCCTTCCTTCCTGCCTTCCTTCCTTCCTTCCTGCCTTCCTTCCTTCCTTCCTTCCTGCCTTCCTTCCTTCCTGCCTTCCTTCCTACAGCTCCCAGCTTCACCAACAGTGACATATGTGACGTTCTTTCCCTATCATGAAGGTAGTTGCATTCCGATCGAGGGGATGTATGTTGGACCAAACGATGACATGAATGAGCGGATCTTTAACGTGCATATTTGATCTTCTGCATGCGTACATACACGAGGGGAATTAAGGCACCAGCATGTCTGCACTTGAAGTTGACCTAGGAGATGGTAAAAATCCCCATCCTTAATTCACCAGACGTCACTGAGGCTCGAACCCACGACTTCATGGACCGGCCATGGGATAGAAGTGGAGCGATCTTCACCACCGGGCTACAGCGTCCGTCTGACAGTTCCAATGAAGCGTTCCTGTGACTGAGTTCAAAGTAATGGCCATCCCTGTCTGCAAGCAAACATGGCCTCGTTTCGTTTCATTTCATTTCATTTCATACCACTTTCAGTCACGGCAGATTTCCCTGCGTGAAATTCGGGCTGCTCTCCCCGGGAAAGAGGGCGTCGCCACAAAAGCAGCGCCACCCATTTTTTTTTCTTTTCCTGTCCGCATCTTTTTTTCTTTCATTATCGGGGTGGCTCTTTTCTACAGAATGTTGCCAGTGACAACTCTCTTGTTGCCTTGGGTTCTTTTATGTGCGCAAACACTCAGGACCACGGCTTATCATCTCATCCGAAATACTAGCACTCAGACCACCACTCATGGTCTAATGGATGGGGGAAAGTTTTCGGGCCCAAACCGAGATCGAGCCACCGCACACTTTCGACCCGGACTTTCCGTTTTCTAGGCAGGTGCGTTACCTGTAGACCCCCAATCCACTTCAGGCATTGAACACTGCAGAAATGCCCCTGCCTGCTAAAGGCTTGTCTTGGCTGAGGGAATGGGGTCCACCTCTTTTGCCGTCTAGCACTAGCACTATCCCATAGTCCCTTGGACCGTGGGGGCACTAATGAAGACTTTGCAACCAGCTTCCTCCATTCCCCGCGGTCCTCTGCTTTCCGTAGCAAATCGTTCCACTCAAGGCCAGTCAATCCACTCTCTGATGTTGTCTTCCCATCGTTTTCTCTGTCTACCTCTTCGTCTTCCTCCTTGTATTGTTCCCTGTAGGACAGTCTTGGCTAGTCCACATGTTCGTGTGACGTGCCCGTACCACTTTAGTTTGCGTCTTTTCGCTGAAGTCTGGAGCGCTTTATATTTATGGTCCGCTGTTGCTTTCAATTCTGGCCTTCACTTCCTCATTAGTGATGTGATCTCTGTATGAGATAGCAAGAAGTTTGCGAAAGTATCTCATCTCCATTGCCTGTATCCATCTTCCAATGTCTGCTGATATGGTCCACGTTTCACGTGCGTACAAAACTATGGACCTGATCAGGGAAGGCATCAGCCTGATCTTTAGCCAGCAGCGCTGTGCAGAAATGTGACCCAAGACTAGAAATGACTGTGTGGACATCGTTCAGTGAAGGCACGGCAGTTTAGGTCAGCGCTTTTCTCTCTGGCTTTCTTTTCCATGAAACTGTAACTTCTGTATTTCGTGCAGTTCTACCAATGCCATTATGTGTTAAAGTTGTACCACTTTCGTTTATTGAGAGAGAGAGAGAGAGAGAGAGAGAGAGAGAGAGAGAGAGAGAGAGAGAGAGAGAGAGATGTAGATAGAAAGGAGGTAGAAAGAAAGAATACGAATACGAAATACGAATACGAAATTTTTTATTGAGGGTAAATGGATAAGCTTACAGCTTCTTTACACCATGCCCTCAGTCCTACCCACCCATTCCCTTTCCCCCAAAGAAAAACGCAAAGCAAAAAGCCCAAAACAACTCAAATTTAAATAATTGCATAAAAAAGAGAGAGAGAGAGACAGAGACAGAGAGAGAGACAGAGACAGGCAGAGAAGAGTGCACTGGGAAGGGGGAGAGAGAGGCATACATACATACATACATGCATACATACATACATACATACATACATACCTACCTACCTACCTACATACATACATACATACATACATACATACATACATACATACATACATACCTGCATACATACATACATTCATACCTACCTACCTACCTACCTACCTGCATACATACATACATACATACATACATACATACATACATACATACATACATACATACATCTGGATACACTGATCTTGATTACGTCTGGATACACTGATTTTGATTACGTCGGGATACACTGACTTGTTTACGTCGGATACCCCGGAATTTTGATGACGTCTGATACTTTTAAAAGTATATTATATATTATGTATGTTTTAGGGATGTAGTTTTAAAGTATTATTAGGGAAATTATTATGTATCCCTTTTCTTCTTTTCAAAACTTCCGAATTTTTTTCCCAAAAAACCCTACCACACTGACCTCTCTGATCACATAACACTATCTCCCCCCAACTGCTTGTTGTAATGCACCCCCTACTGTCATCTCCCCCCCTACAGACCCTGTGCGCTTGGTATACCCAAACATCTTGAAACAAAGCGCAAACCCCCCGGAAAACTAGAAGGGAAAGTCGGAAGTCAAAAACCGAAAATAAACAAACATTTTTTCCGGGAAAACAAAAAACAAATCAAACTTTTTAATCCATTAAAAAAAAGGGACAACACTCCCTTTTTCCCCAAGTTCTCTGTGCTACACCAAAAAATCTTTTTTTTCCCCCTCACCCCCAAATCCCCTTTGGATCTGCAAAAACAACTCCTCTCCCCTAACACCCACACCTTTCCCTGAATTTTCCATCCATTTTTTCTCCCCTTTTTTTTCAGACAAAGTTCGAAACTTACGCTCCAGCTGGACCCGGGACTAAATTTCCACCCTCCCCTTTTTTCCTATCCCCATTCACTGGCACCCCCTCTTTTTTTCCTTCACCCCAAGTGAAAAAGAAATCATGAAAAATTCGGGAAGGAAAAAATATAAAATAAAGGGACCTTGACCCCATACCTCTCCTTTTTCCTCACAATCCCCTTCCACAATTTGGGTGCCTTTTACCCATAAAAAAAAAACTCTTTCTCTTAAATCGGGAAATTTTTCCATCATTTCTTAAAACAAAATTTGGGCCAAACCTCTAATGAAAAAGCACACCTCGATCCCAAAAATTCTGAAAAAATTTAATGGGCCTTTCCCCAAATTTAACCCTTTGCTCAAAAGTACTAGAAAAAGTTTTTCCCCAAAACAGCTCAACATTCACCTTCTTTTCCGGGGGATCTTTTTTCCCCCTTTTCAGCCCCGCCTATCGCCCCAACCACGCCCCCGAAAAAAACCCAGTCCACATTTTAGAAAACATTTCCTACTTGCTTCTATCGGGAAAAAATCCCCCCCCAAAACTCTTTTTGATTTACCGCAGCCTTTATCCCTTTTAGATCACTCAATTTTTTCCTTTCCGCCTCCAAAAACGTTTGGTTTTAAAAGGAAAAACCCTCCCCCGGTTTTATTTCATACCCCCACAGACCTTTTAAAAAAGGGTTAAATGTAAACAAAATTCAATAAAACCCCTGTAAAAAAAGGGAATTTTGGAGTCCCCCCGGGAATCCCTGGCCCTTTTTTCTTTTTACCCCCTTTTCCTGCCCACTCTCACAAAATAATAAAAAACCCAAACCCATATTATCATCATTTCTATGCCGATGTTTACTATTTAAACCAGTGAAAGGGGATACGGGTTGAAAACTTGCCTTCCCCCCTACAAATATTTCCTACCCCTTCAAGACATTCAAAACTGGAGGGCCCTCAGAACAAGTTACAACTTAATGCCGATAAAACCGAAGCCATGCTCATAGGACCCCAAAAAAACTTTCCTTTTTATCGCAAAAAAATTCAATAAATTTGGGAATACTCCCTTCCTTTGTCCCAAAACCTGGAATATTTAGGGGTATTCTTGACAACAAAACCCTCCCATGAAAAAATTCATCACCCAACCTCCCGTCTTGCTACTAAACAATTTAAAGGCCAAGCCGAAAATTCCCCAAATATCCCTTTCCCCGTTGGAAAATTCCAACTTGTCCATCCCATTTTTTCCGTTTAACACTGTAATTCTCTTTTGGCTGGCCTACCCCCATCATCTTCAATCCCCTTTTCTTCAACGCATACAAAACTTTTGCACTCGAAATGGGGGTAAGAAAAAAAAAAAATTTTAACCATCAAATCCTCTTTGGATCTCCTTTTACGGTTCCTGTCTCACAAGACTGGATATAAAATCAATAAACCCCTGGGGTTTTAAATGTCTCCCAAATCCACCCTCTTTTCTCTGTAACTGTCCCCTTTACCTGTACACTTTCCCTCCCCGTTCCCTTCGTTTTAAACCGCAATACTTTGGGGCTTTTGAACACCCAATTTAAAAAAACCACTGTTGGCCGTCGCTCCTTCCTTTTTTTTCTTGGTCCATCCACCTGGGAAAGACCTCCCTCCCTTTACTTCGCCCAAAAACCCTTTACTTTTATTCCTTTCCCAAATTTTCCCCCTCCAAAAAAACTTTTTTTCCTACCTAACTTTCCCCCCAAATATCTGTCCCTAATTTTTTAAAACAACTTTCACCTTCAAGTTTTTTTTCCCTGTGTTTTGGGTTGGTTTGTGTTGTGGTTTTTGGGTTTTGTGTGTGTGTGTTTTTGTGTTTTGGGTGTGTGGTGTGGTTGTGCGTGTGTGTGCGTGCGTACGTGCCGCGCCCGGATTTTAAACCTGTTGTTTATTATTTTAAGGAGGTTGCATGCCTGTAAAAAGATTGAAATGCAAGCGCTTCGATTTTGTTGTTTTTTACAAGATTCACGCTATATAAAAATTTCCCTTAACATTATTATTATAAAACACGATCTTGATACTTTTTTATACACTGATCTTATTTCGGCTGGGTTTCACTTATCTTGAAAGGCTGGATACACTGATTTTTGATTTCCTCTGGATACATGAAACGCCTGGGAAACACTGAAACTTATTACGTCGGATACCCGGGTCTTTATTACTTTTGGTACACTTTATCTTGATTTCATCGGATATACGGGAAAAGTCGGATACACTTTTCTTTATTTTTTCTTGGGTACACTGATTTTTATTTCATCGGGGTACAGCAGTACAAAATCTTCCTCTGCCCCTAAACCCCTCAGAATTTTAAAACAAGGGAAAAATACTAGAAGTTACAACTGTTTAAAATAATTATGCAGTGCGTACGCATTTCAGTAAAACAGTGTTTGTGTTGTTGGGGTTTGTTTTTTGTGTGGGGGTTGTTTGGGGGGGTTTTGGGGTGTGTGTGTGTGTTGTGTGTGTGGCCTTATGTATGTGTGTGTGTTTTGTGTTTTTAATCTTTCCCCAGTTCCCCACAAAGGGTCAGGAAAAAAGGGCCTAACAAAGTTACCATATAAACTCTGTAAATGAAATTTAAAATAAACTCTGTAAATTAATATTTTATACTCTGTAAATGATACCTGTAAACCTTAAAATTTCACATTTTTTTTCACTCGAGCTCTTTCCTTTTAAACTCGTAAATAAACCTTTTAATTACACACTGTGGGAGGGGAAAAAGTTTTTTAACAGCACTGCGAAAATAATTTACCTAAAAAAAAAATGAGTCGTGGTTTAAAGATATTAATCATGCGTTTAAACATGAAGGTTAAACACTGATCACCCTTGATTGGGCCTTTGGGGCAGCACTACCGATTTTCCCTTTTTGTTATATAACCCCCCCCCCCCCCCCCCCCCCCCCCCCCCCCCCCCCCCCCCCCCGTCACAACCATTTCCCCCCCCAAAGTCGTTATTCTTATTTCTTTTTTTCTTACCCAAATTTTATCAGCAAAAAAGGAAAAGGGAGAGAAAAAGAGAGAAGAAAAGATGAGGGGAAGGAAAGAGAGAGAGAGAGAAAAGAATGAATGAATAAATGAATGAGCTGAAAATTTTTAAGGGTTAAAAGATAATATTCTTTTTTTTTCCAAGAAAAGGAGAGAGAAAGATGGGGAGAGAGAGGGGGGGGGAAGAAGAGAAGAGAGAGAGAGAAAGAAAGAAGAGAGAGAGAAAGTAAGTAAAAAAACAGTGTGAAAACAGAGAGACTGACAAACAGATGGGCTACAAACAAACAAAGGGGCCCGACAACAAACGACAGACGGGGGAACCCCAAAAAGCCAAAGGGAAATTTGGAAAAGTAAAAAAACGACACCGAGAGAAAAGGGAAAAAGAGAGAGAGAGAGAGGGAAAAAGAGAGAGGGGAGAGAAAGCAAAAGAGAGGGGAGAGAGAGAAGAGGAGAGAGAGAAGAAGAGAGAAAGAAAAAGAGGGAGAAAGAAAAAGAGAAAAGAAAAGAGAGAGAGAGAGAGAGAGAAAAGAAGAGAAAAGGGGAAAAAAGAAAAGAGAGAGAGAAAAAAAAGAAGGGAGAAAAACGAAAAAAGATTAGGGAAAGAAGAAAAAGAAAAAAGAAAAAGAAAAAAAAAAGAGAGGGAGAAAGAGAGAGAGAGAGAGAGAGAGAGAGAAAGAGAGGAGAAAGAGAGAGGGAGAGAAAGCGAGAGAGAGAGAGAGAAAGAGAAAGAGAGAGAGAGAAAGAGAGAGAGAGAGGGATAAAGAAGAGACAGTGGTGGGCACATAGGCTACCTGTACCCCTACTTCCACCTGACACTCTCTTCTCAGGGCAGTGACCCTGACATAGGGAGTTTTAATTTATTTTTTAATCTATTCTTTTATTTCGAGGATAATGGAATAAGCACTCATATGGGTTTTTTTCACCCAGTCCCCATGTGTACGCAGTTTTGTAAATTTGGAAGAGGTTTTAACGTGTGCGCAAGATGTTTTGCGTGCGTTCGCACACAGGGCCTCGGTGTATAGTCTCATCCGAAGGACTTTTGGGGAGAGTGGAGTCTGCACTGATGTTAACTCCAGAGGAAAAATACTCTTGAAGGAGAATCGAACCGGAGTCAGCAGATCAGGAACACATCACTCTAACCACCAGGCTGTCCCGTCCCCCGGGATGCAGGTAGGAGAGGAGGAAATGCCCATCATTCTGGCACTTCTTGGTAGAAAGGTGACTTTGGGTGTGAGAGAACCTACACGTTACATTCATCACCTCACATCACAAAGGTCCCCCATGGGGATGCCGGGGGTCCTGTCAATAGAAATAGCATCCCCACCTTCAGGAAATTCTGTGCTAGGAATTCCCTCTCTTTCTTGGGGCCTTGTTTCTTTTCTTCCTGTCACCTTCTTCTTGTCTGTTGTCTGCCTTCTTGGTCCATTCCCCTGCCTTTTTTCCAGAAAGGCGTTTGAAAAATAACAATGGGCAAGTGGGATGGGCTGGGCCTGACTTGTCAGGTGCTTAACAGCAGCGTATTTCCGCTCATACGACAGACAGCAATACTTGTTATCTGAGCATTGGGTCAGGAGGAAGATTATCACAGCAGGTAGTATGTTGAATGTAGCAGCCTGGGGCCTGGCCCTACCTGTAATTAGGTTAGTATGTCATGTTCCTTTCTGTTGGCTTTGTAAAAAGGAAAATGGTTAAAAAGTCCCGATTCATTTGCAACCTACATAACATTAGTCATGACCTGGTATTTGAAAGGCAAATATGTGCCAAAATTTGGCAGTGGGGTGGGGGTGGGGGCAACTGATAAAGAGTGGGTCAGGTCAGAAGTAGGTCACGTTCTCTAAAAAATAGATTACTGTTCTTTGACCTCCTTGCAGTTTGTGCTGTGTCATGACGTAACAGCAGTTGTCCCCCCTTGACTGGGGTGGTCTGAGCTTGATTGGGAGCAATGGTAGCCGCCATCTGATTGGAGATCAGTAAGTCACGTGGTTTTATAACTGCCGTTTTATGGCAGATCAGTAAGTCACGTGGTTTTATAACTGCCGTTTTATGGCAGATCAGTAAGTCACGTGGTTTTATAACTGCCGTTTTATGGCAGATATTCAAATCTTTATATAACTGTCGTTTTATTGTAGATCAGTAAGTCAAGTGTTTGGACGAAACAGGACTTATCTTCATTCTGTTCTGATTTCAATTTGAATCGCTTTAGCTGGTTTCTTAATCAAATCAGGTGGGTGCATGCCTGTGAATGACTTGAATGCAAGTGCTTTGATTTGTTTGTTTGTGTGTAATGTCCATTCACTACTTGATGATAAGAACACACGGCATTCAAACCAACACCTCTCTCTCTCTCGCTCCTCTCTCTCTCTCCTCTCTCTCTCTCTCTCTCTCTCTCTCTCTCTCTCTCTCTCTCTCTCTCTCTCTCTCTCTCTCTCTCTCTCTCTTATGTATGTATATTTATATTCTCACAACTATCTACAGTAGAGGCCTTACTGGGGAAGAATATATAACCTCAGCAACTGATGTTATGAACTGCTGAGAGTCATATAAAACTTCTTGAACAGTGGCATATTTTTTAATGAATATCTATTCCTCTCCTTTTAAACAGGTCAGTAAGGATTGGGCAATCAAACAATAAATGGTGGATTGAAAGAGACTGAAAACTGCAACATGTCATAGTTTTAGAATATTTGGTGTTCCATGCACTTAGCCTCATTTTATATATTAAAATTTATACTTTCCGTGAGCAAGAAATATTTTCAAAGTGTGTTTTCTTCATTTTGGAATGCATACAATTCATCAATTTAGCATTAACTTCATGCGAGGACAATGCGAGATTGGAATCAAATATGTCAGTGTTGCAATCAGAGTCACCTTGTTTTGCTAAAGAATCAACTAACTCATTCCAATAGATTCCACAAAGAGAAGGGACCCAGCAGAAAGTTATTTGGATGCCTCTATAATGTATCAAGAATTTAATCTAAAATACACTAACTTTCCTTATGTTCCCCTGCCAGTGCTTTAGTGCCATCAATACTGCTTTTGAGTCAGCGCAAAAAAGAATGTAGCGAATATCAAGCGCAGCATTTGACTAAAAAATTCAAGGCCATAAGGATTGCGAATAATTCACATGTAAAAATAGAAAAATGTTTTCCTAAATGGAACGATTTTAATACTTTTAAAATAGGAATCACAAATGCTGCCCCATTTCTTCCTGATTCCAGTACAGATCCATCAGTATACACTTTTAAGTGGTTAGAATAATTACTTTCATTGTGACTTTTTACATCAACCGTGCGCACATTTTGATCTTCATTCTTTTTTACATCTGTGTAGTCAGTGTCAAAGCTAGCTGATACATGTTCCCAAGGAGGCTTTTGAGGAACCATCAGAAAAATAGGAATTGTTGTTAGGTCAATACCAATTTCTTTCATTAATGAATCTGAATAATTTTTCATTGGCAGCAGAAATGAAATATTGCTTGCCCGTTTTGGATAATCAGTGTCTTGGTTCATAAGAATTTCATCTTTTACTGAATTTGGAACAGAGAGACTTCGAATCACATACTTTAATACGGCCAATCTTCTTTGATCTGAAAGAGAGAGTAACTGTGCTTCTTTATAAGTATTAGTTATGTTAGCATGGACTGGAACACCAAGTGCTATTTTTATGGCTTTACTGTCTAAACT
Organism: Rapana venosa; assembly: GCA_028751875.1. NCBI lineage: Eukaryota > Metazoa > Mollusca > Gastropoda > Neogastropoda > Muricidae > Rapana > Rapana venosa. The sequence goes on from CM054166.1 coordinate 38,130,534, forward strand.
TTGTAATTTTTTAAATAGATAATCTGCAGCTGAAAAATTAATTTATTGTCCAAAGATTAATTTTGAGCATACTAAAGATTGAGCCAAATGTGTCAGTGTCTTGGTATCTTCGCTCCATGCCTGAGAACTTATTATTTTTTAAAAGTTAAGTCTTTTTTTGGCCTAAGATATTAACTGGTTGATGTCCATCTTTCAGCTCAGCTTTCTAGTTAAGGCTACACCTAAGAATTGGACATCTGGTTTATACTTAAGCACTGTTCCTTCTAATTTCAGGATTGGTAATTTTGATGGGTTTTCACCATTATTAAAATGCACCAGACATGTTTTTTCTGCAGATAATTCTAACTTATTCTCATTCATAAAGCTACAGAATTTATTTAGCCCGTCTTGATATAATTTTTCAACATGATTGATAACTCTTTTTGTGGTATTTTTCCGAACTGAAGAATTTATCCATATAGCGATATCATCAGCATACTGAACAACTTGTGTATCAGTTTACAAACAACTAGGAAGGTCATGTACAAGAATAGAGAACAAAATCGGGGGAAGCACTGATCCCTGAGGAATACCTTAATCAATAGACTCAAACGATGAGTAGACTGGACCCAGTTTAGATTTTTTTTAATTTAAGATATTTATATAACATTCCATTGATACCAGTGTGCTTCAATTTATGCAACAATTGTTCATGACAAACTCTACATCATTGTTGTTGTTGTTGTTGTTAAATTATCATCATTCGTCGTTGTCGTCGTCGTCGTCGTCGTCGTCGTCGTCGTAGTAGTAGTAGTAGTAGTAGTAGTAGTAGTAGTAGTAGTAGTAGGAGGAGGAGGAGGAGGAGGAGGAGGAGGAGGATAGGAAACAAGGCTAAGACGTCAAATATAACTTTGTGTCTGCTCTCATGGCTTATTCAATCTATTCAAAGGGGGATGGGATAGCCTGGTGGTTAGAGTGATGTACTCGTGATCTGCTGACCCGGGTTCGAATCTCGTTCAAGAGGATTTTTCCTCTGAAGTTAACATCAGTGACAACTCTACTCTCCCCAAAATTCCTTGGATGAGACTATAAACTGAGGTCCCGTGTACGAACGCTCGCAGAACATCTTGTGCACACGTTAAAACCCGTTCCGCTTTTCGGAAGATTAGGCCATTGTGTGCCAGGGGGAACGAATGACAAAATTTACAAAACTACATACACGCGGGGTCTGCATGTAAAAAAAAGCACATGAGTGCCTATTCCATTATCCTAGAAAAAAAGAAATTAATCAATCAATCAATAATTCAATTCAAATTACTTTTTTTTTTTGCTGCCTCATCTTCTGTGACGTCCCCTGTCCTGCTGTTCCCATGTCGCTCATTCCAATCTCCCCGCCACAACCATACCCAGATTTGTTATGTCTCATCCCCAGGGTCGGAGGTCCACAGGGAGCCCATCACTGTCAGGCCGCCGTGGGGCCACCAGGCAGAGAGGCCCTGCACTGCTGCTGGGTCACTTTGGTGGTGTTCAGTGGTGCCTGTTCTGAGCTAACATACGCAGGACACCACCTACTAAGCCCCCTACTAACGACAGTATTAGCTCAGTCGCGGAGCCAGACTGAGTGAGTTGCCCACCCGAGGTGGCAACCACCACAACGTCCCTCCAACGACCGTCCCCCGCGAACCTCCAACCCCAAAGACTTTGACACAAACTCACCACAGGCACAGAAGTGTATGGGCAAACCAAATCTGAGGTCACCATGAGACCAGAGCAACTGGGACCACCGAATCAGAGGCAATTATTTTTATTATATGATGATCAATGACTTTGAGGATGATGTAATGATGCTGCTGTGGAAGTGCATATGCTTTGAGACTACTTGACAGGGTTGTACTCTACGCTTACTATCACAATAAATCCCGGCGTCAACCGGGCCCGAGAGATTCAGACACCTGCAGTGTTTGTCAGGTAATTTGAGCAACACTCTCAAACTCGCATCCGTTAAGTGGATGAAGCTCGACTATGTGGTCCCAGTCTTCCCACTGAGCCCACAGCACACTCACACTGGGTAGGAGCCGGCCGGAGTCCGAAAAATCCCTATGACTCTTATGGGAATCGAACCCGCGACCTTCCAGTCCGTAACCCAAGGCGCTAACCACTGCGCCATGGCGGCTGGTTCACTTCAGATGACTTTCTTCTCTCACACGCAGAGAAGTTCACCTGGTTACAAAGCCAACGTAGTAAGGGTGCACAGGAAACCATTGTTATTACCGAGGAGAACTCTGCACTTTAATTCAACACAAGGGAAAAAAATCTGTCCTATATAATGACTCATGTCACTTAGAAAAAAATATCCACGTGCTTTCTTTACATACAACATGTAACGTAGTTCTTGTCATTATGTCTAGACACACATGTATGTGACCCAGTCATGTGCATGATGCTGGTGTGTCAGCCAGAAATGCATTACACTGATTTACATTGCACATTGCCCTTTTAATTTAAGCGCTCAGGTTCCCTTCCAAAGTTTGCGCGCGCGTGTGTATGTGTGTGTGTGTGTTTAGTGAAAGTTACCTTTTATTATTGCGTTTAGAGTTACATGTGTGCAAATATTATTGGTTGTTTAAATATGCTTTTATCACTGCAAAACAAATGTCCTTTAATTAAAGAACATTAGAATATTGAACTGAAATTTTGTGGGGGTTTTTTCTTTATTTGCTATTTGTTTGTTTGTTTGTTTGTTCCTCAGCTAGAGCTCTGAGGTTCACCAATGGGGATCTTTAACGTGCATATTTGATCTTCTGCGTGTGTACACAGAGGAAGGCACGAACTACAACACTCATGGCATGCCAAGGTGGCAGGTGTGTCAGTTCACAGAGCCAGGTAGACTAGTGGCCCACTGACTGTTCACAGAGCCAGGTAGACTAGTGGCCCACTGTCTGTTCACAGAGCCAGGTAGACTAGTGGCCCACTGTCTGTTATCAGAGACAGGTAGACTAGTGGCCCACTGTCTGTTCACAGAGCCAGGTAGACTAGTGGCCCACTGACTGTCTGTTCACAGAGCCAGGTAGACTAGTGGCCCACTGTCTGTTCACAGAGCCAGGTAGACTAGTGGCCCACTGACTGTCTGTTCACAGAGCCAGGTAGACTAGTGGCCCACTGTCTGTTCACAGAGCCAGGTAGACTAGTGGCCCACTGTCTGTTCACAGAGCCAGGTAGACTAGTGGCCCACTGTCTGTTATCAGAGCCAGGTAGACTAGCGGCCCACTGACTGTCTGTTCACAGAGACAGGTAGACTAGTGGCCCACTGTCTGTCTGTTATCAGAGACAGGTAAACTAGTGACCCACTGACTGTTCACAGAGCCAGGTAGACTAGTGACCCACTGACTGTTCACAGAGCCAGGTAGACTAGCGACCCACTGACTGTTATCAGAGCCAGGTAGACTAGCGACCCACTGACTGTGTCAGGACCAGAGAAACCAGGTGATGACAGAGACAGGCTTGGGGAGGGGGGAGGGGGGGGCTGGGGGGTATCACCCCCCCCCCCTCCCTCTCTGTCTGACTTTCCTCTGCAATAGCCCCAAAGCTGAGGTACCCTGTTCAGGCCATCTCTATGGTGTACCGATGGTGTCAAAAACACAATGATTGAAATCCATTACCGTATGCACGAGTTAAAAACAATAATGTTGGAACCACATGTACATAAGACTTTTCTTCCAGATGAAAACAAAATGGTTATCTGTCCGAGATGCATTTCGTCTGTTGTCTACAAATTGCCTTTAAATTCTTGGAAAACCAAATACGCCCAGACTGCGGCATGTGCTTGGTCGCAGCCAATATCTCGCGAACATTATTTAAATTCTATGTATGAAAACCATGGCATTGAAATTCGGGAAAACGAATCTGTATGTTTCTGTGTAAATCAGGCTAACTGACATGGTAAGGGTCGTTTCTCAGACTCCTGTTAACGTTTTATCCTAGTCCTTCTTCCTCCATTGTTTATTGTGTTTTTTATTCCTCCTCTCTCTGCCTCCCTCTCTCTCTCTCTCTCTCTCTCTCTCTCTCTCTCTCTCTCGCCTAATATTACTAAATGGGGACAGACTTTAAACTTACACCAACAACAACACAATCCACCACTACGTCTGTCACAGGCTGCTTGCTACACCATCTTTCCTTTCAGGGAACAGCTGTTTGGGGGTTCATTACACAGGGACTCCTTCCTGGGTGTCTGCTAGTCTAGCCGGCAGCTGAAAAGGGGGCTAGGCCAGGCTAACCAAGAATGGAGTGGGTGAGTTTGGCTGGGGTTATATCAGTCAGTGGCGACAGACTAGCGTCCTGTCATAGGGGTGGTGAACAACCATCAGTTCGCTTAACGCTACAGAAACCGGGATAAGCTCCGGCTCTATTGGCCTTCTGGCTCGAAAGAACATACTTTTTTTTTTATATCAGTCAGTATACATGTAGGTTAGCCTAGTGACTGTGCGCGAGGTGTGCTAAGAAGCCAACACACATGCAGCCTGCCTACTGTAAGCAGCCGAGCGTAGTACAGTAAGCACCTTACACACCACTGCCAGCTACAGGTTAGTAGAAGTGAGTGTCTGTGCCGTGGGTTTCTGTGATTGTCGGTGTTGCTGCTGTTGGGTTTGTTTGTTCATGATCACCATCATGATTATCGTCATCGTCGTTATCGTGATCCTCTTCATCTCTCTACATTTCATCATTACTATCATCTCTCTCTCTCTCTCTCTCTCTCTCTCCCCTCTTCTCTCCTCTCTCTCTCTCTCTCTGTGTCTCTCTCTCTCTGTGCTCTGGTTGGCAGGGCCTAGTGCTGTGGTGCGAGTTATGTAGGGACTATGTTTCCTTCTCACAAGGCAGAAGAAATACACCCAAATTTCTGCCTCGTTTGCATTTAGCCTGTTCCTCAGGCCAAGATTTGTGTGTGTGTGTGTTGTGTGTGTGTGGTGTGTGTGTGGGTGTGTGTGTGTGTGTGTGTGTGTGTGTGTGTGTGTGGGGTGTGTGATATCTCAGTTTAACGTCTATTCACATTTAGTGATTTTAGGACCGGAAAAATCTAACAAGAAAAAGCAAACGATAACTGAAAAATGTGTGTGTGTGTGATTTTATTCTTTTATTTTGAGGATAATGGAATAAGCACTTGTGTGCTTTTTTACATCCAGTT
>CM054166.1:38140691-38145691 GCA_028751875.1 Rapana venosa
TCAACACTGTCACTATACAGACATCTATACAGTCTTCAACACTGTCACTATACAGACATCTATACAGTCTTCAACACTGTCACTATACAGACATCTATACTGTCTTCAACACTGTACTATACAGACATCTATAGTCTTCAACACTGTCACTATACAGACATCTATACAGTCTTCAACACTGTCACTATACATCTATACAGTCTTCAACACTGTCATTATACAGACATCTATAGTCTTCAACACTGTCACTATACAGACATCTATAGTCTTCAATACTGTCACTATACAGACATCTATAGTCTTCAACACTGTCACTATACAGATATCTATAGTCTTCAACACTGTCACTATACAGACATCTATAGTCTTTAATACTGTCACTATACAGGCATCTATAGTCTTCAACACTGTCACTATACAGATATCTATACAGTCTTCAACACTGTCACTATACAGACATCTATAGTCTTCAACACTGTCACTATACATCTATACAGTCTTCAACACTGTCACTATACAGACATCTATAGTCTTCAACACTGTCACTATACAGACATCTATACAGTCTTCAACACTGTCACTATACAGACATCTATAGTCTTCAACACTGTCACTATACAGACATCTATAGTCTTCAACACTGTCACTATACAGACATCTATAGTCTTCAACACTGTCACTATACAGACATCTATACAGTCTTCAACACTGTCACTATACAGACATCTATAGTCTTCAACACTGTCACTATACAGACATCTATAGTCTTCAACACTGTCACTATACAGACATCTATAGTCTTCAACACTGTCACTATACAGATATCTATACAGTCTTCAACACTGTCACTATACATCTATACAGTCTTCAACACTGTCACTATACAGACATTTATACAGTCTTCAACACTGTCACTATATAGACATCTATAGTTTTCAACACTGTCACTATACAGACATCTATAGTCTTCAACACTGTCACTATACAGACATCTATAGTCTTCAATACTGTCACTATACAGACATCTATACAGTCTTCAACACTGTCACTATACAGACATCTCTACAGTCTTCAACACTGTCACTATACAGACATCTATACAGTCTTCAACACTGTCACTATACAGACATCTATACAGTCTTCAACACTGTCACTATACAGACATCTATAGTCTTCAACACTGTCACTATACAGACATCTATAGTCTTCAACACTGTCACTATACAGACATCTATAGTCTTCAACACTGTCACTATACATCTATACAGTCTTCAACACTGTCACTATACAGACATCTATAGTCTTCAACACTGTCACTATACAGACATCTATACAGTCTTCAACACTGTCACTATACAGACATCTATAGTCTTCAACACTGTCACTATACAGACATCTATAGTCTTCAACACTGTCACTATACAGACATCTATAGTCTTCAATACTGTCACTATACAGACATCTATACAGTCTTCAACACTGTCACTATACAGACATCTATACAGTCTTCAACACTGTCACTATACAGACATCTATAGTCTTCAACACTGTCACTATACAGACATCTATACAGTCTTCAACACTATCACTATACAGATATCTATAGTCTTCAACACTGTCATTATACAGACATCTATACAGTCTTCAACACTGTCACTATACAGACATCTATAGTCTTCAACACTGTCACTATACAGACATCTATACAGTCTTCAACACTGTCACTATACAGACATCTATAGTCTTCAACGCTGTCACTATACAGACATCTATACAGTCTTCAACACTGTCACTATACAGACATCTATAGTCTTCAACACTGTCACTATACAGACATCTATAGTCTTCAACACTGTCACTATACAGACATCTATACAGTCTTCAACACTGTCACTATACATCTATACAGTCTTCAACACTGTCACTATACAGACATCTATAGTCTTCAACACTGTCACTATACAGACATCTATAGTCTTCAATACTGTCACTATACAGGCATCTATAGTCTTCAACACTGTCACTATACAGACATCTATACAGACTTCAACACTGTCACTATACAGATATCTATACAGTCTTCAACACTGTCACTATACAGATATCTATACAGTTTTCAACACTGTCGATATACAGACATCTATAGTCTTCAACACTGTCACTATACAGACATCTTTAGTCTTCAACACTGTCACTATACAGATTTCTATACAGTCTTCAACACTGTCACTATACAGACATCTATAGTCTTCAACACTGTCACTATACAGATATCTATACAGTCTTCAACACTGTCACTATACAGACATCTATAGTCTTCAACACTGTCACTATACAGACATCTATACAGTCTTCAACACTGTCACTATACAGACATCTATAGTCTTCAACACTGTCACTATACAGACAGCTATAGTCTTCAACACTGTCACTATACAGACATCTATAGTCTTCAACACTGTCACTATACAGACATCTATAGTCTTCAACACTGTCACTATACAGACATCTATAGTCTTCAACACTGTCACTATACAGATATATATATACAGTCTTCAACACTGTCACTATACATCTATACAGTCTTCAACACTGTCACTATACAGATATCTATACAATCTTCAACACTGTCACTATACATCTATACAGTCTTCAACACTGTCACTATACAGACATTTATACAGTCTTCAACACTGTCACTATATAGACATCTATAGTCTTCAACACTGTCACTATACAGACAGCTATAGTCTTCAACACTGTCACTATACAGACATCTATACAGTCTTCAACACTGTCACTATACAGACATCTATAGTCTTCAACACTGTCACTATACAGACATCTATAGTCTTCAACACTGTCACTATACAGACATCTATATTCTTTAATACTGTCACTATACAGACATCTATAGTCTTCAATACTGTCACTATACAGACATCTATACAGTCTTCAACACTGTCACTATACAGACATCTCTACAGTCTTCAACACTGTCACTATACAGACATCTCTACAGTCTTCAACACTGTCACTATACAGACATCTATACAGTCTTCAATACTGTCACTATACAGACATCTATAGTCTTCAACACTGTCACTATACAGACATCTATAGTCTTCAACACTGTCACTATACAGACATCTATAGTCTTCAACACTGTCACTATACATCTATACAGTCTTCAACATTGTCACTATACAGACATCTATAGTCTTCAACACTGTCACTATACAGACATCTATAGTCTTCAACACTGTCACTATACAGACATCTCTATAGTTGTCAACACTGTCACTATACAGACATCTATACAGTCTTCAACACTGTCACTATACAGACATCTATAGTCTTCAACACTGTCACTATACAGACATCTATACAGTCTTCAACACTGTCACTATACAGACATCTATAGTCTTCAACACTGTCACTATACAGATATCTATACAGTATTCAACACTGTCACTATACAGACATCTATACAGTCTTCAACACTGTCACTATACAGACATCTATACAGTCTTCAACACTGTCACTATACAGACATCTATACAGTCTTCAACACTGTCACTATACAGATATCTATACAGTCTTCAACACTGTCACTATACAGACATCTATAGTCTTCAACACTGTCACTATACAGACATCTATACAGTCTTCAACACTGCCACTCCCCATGACCTAGCGCATGCCCGAAAGTTAGACCTGTATATCAGTATGGAAGTCGTGGAATGCATAAATACACAGACACAGAGACAAACACAGAGACAGGCAGACACACAGACACACATGTATAGAGACATACACAGCGACGGGTAGACACACACACACACACATACATACACAGAGACAGGCAGACACACAGACACACAGACCACATACATACATACATACATTCATACGAACGTACATACGTACGTGCGTACGTAATTCGTGGTACGCACCTACGTACATGTATACATACATACATTCATTCATTCATACATACATACATACATAAACACATACATACATACATATATACTTTCATACATATATTCATGCATTCATACATACATACATACATACATACATACATTCATGTGTTCATACTTATATACATACATACATACATACATACATACATACATACATACATACATGCATGCATACATACATACATACATACATACATACATACATACATACATACATACATACATACGTACATACGTACGTACGTACATACATGCATAGATTATCTACTTAAAATATTACAAAGTTTAGACAGTAAAGCCATAAAAATAGCACTTGGTGCTCCAGTCCATGCTAACATAACTAATACTTATAAAGAAGCACAGTTACTCTCTCTTCCTGATCAACGAAGATTGGCCATATCAAAGTATGTAATTCGAAGTCTCTCTGTTCCAAATTCAGTAAAAGGGGAAATTCTTATGAATCAAGACACTGATTATCCAAAACGGGCAAGCAATATTTCATTTCTGCTGCCAATGAAAAATTATACAGATTCATTCATGAAAGAAATTGATCTCTCTGAATACTATAACACTGTTCTCCGCCAATTGCTTGATGAGCATGCACCTCCTACTGACCATCTCCTACCTGACAGACCCTGTGCGCCATGGTATACCCAAGACATCTTGATAGAGAAGTGCAAACGCCGGCAACTAGAACGGCAGTGGCGGAAATCAAAAACCGAAATCAACAAACAGCTTTTCCGAAAACAAATAAACAATCCATTCAGCAAAGACAGAATACTACTCTTCCTAAGTTCTCTGCGCTACATCCATAAAATCTCTTTTCTCCCTCACCTCAAATCTCCTTGGGTCTGCAAAAACAACTCCTCTGCCTACCACCCACAGCCTGTCTGAACTTCCATCCATCTTTTCTGCCTTCTTTTCAGACAAAGTTCACAACATACGGTCCAGACTGGATCAGACTCATTTCCAGCCTGCGCCTCCTGATCCCCAGTTCACTGGCACTCTTCT
>CM054166.1:38150691-38165691 GCA_028751875.1 Rapana venosa
AAAAACCCAGCAACTAAAGAAACAAAAACAAAAATACCCCCCCCCCCCCCCCCCCCCTAAAAAATCAAACAAAACAGACCCAAAAAAGTGAACCAACAAACAAAGCCAACAAACAAAAAAGACACAAACGAAAAGAAAGGGAACTCAAGAACTCGAGAATGTACTGGTACAGGCCATGCAACCGTTACAAATCAATGGGCAATGGTGTATGACTGAATGCTTTGAAGACAGCATTGTAGCATAACAACAAAAACCCAAACAAAACAACAGCATTTTCAATGAAAGGCCAGCAAACCAGAGGCCACCGCACAAGGCTTCATAGTCGGTAACATTAGCGGCGTTTGATGGCATGGCAAAACACATCTCTACCAAGATCATGGATGCTTGTACTGTCTTGCATTACTTGCCTTGGAAATGAAGTTAGCACTGGATACATACTATAACAAGAAAGAAAGAAAGAAAGAAAGAAAAGAAAAGAAAAGAAAAGAAAAGAAAGAAAGAAAGAAAGAAAGAAAGAAAAGAAAGAAAAGAAAGACAGAAAGAAAGAAAGAAAGAGAGAAAGAAAGAGAGAAAGAAAGAAAGAAAGAAAGAAAGAAAGAAAGAAAGAAAGAAAGAAAGAGAGACAGAAAGAAAGAAAGAAAGAAAGAGAGACAGAAAGAAAGAAAGAAAGAAAGAAAGAGAGACAGTAAAGAAAGAAAGAAAGAAAGAAAGAAAGAAAGAAAGAAAGAAAGAAAGAAAGAGAGACAGAAAAAAGAAAGAAGAAAGAAAGAAAGAAAGAAAAGAAAGACAGAAAGAAAGAAAGAAAGAAAGAAAGAAAGAAAGAAAGAGAGACAGAAAGAAAGAAAGAAAGAAAGAAAGAAAGAGAGACAGAAAAGAAAGAAAAGAAAGAAAGAAGAAAGAGAGACAGAAAGAAAGAAAGAAAGAAAGAAAGAAAGAAAGAAAGAAAGAAAGAAAGAAAGAAAGAAAGAGAGACAGAAAGAAGAAAGAAAGAAAGAAAGAGAGACAGAAAGAAAAAAAGAGAGACAGAAAGAAAGAAAGAAAGAAAGAAAGAAAGAAGAAAGAAAAAGAAAGAAAGAAAGAGAGACAGAAAGAAAGAAAGAAAGAAAGAGAGACAGAAAGAAAGAAAGAAAGAAAGAAAAGAGAGACAGAAAGAAAGAAAGAAAGAAAGAAAGAAAGAGAGACAGAAAGAAAGAAAGAAAGAAAGAAAGAAAGAAAGAAAGAAAGAAAGAAAGAAAGAAAGAGAGACAGAAAGAAAGAAAGAAAGAAAGAAAGAAAGAAAGAAGAAAGAAAGAGAGACAGAAAGAAAGAAAGAAAGAAAGAAAGTAGAGACAGAAAGAAAGAAGAAAGAAAGAAAGAAAGAGAGACAGAAAGAAAGAAAGAAAGAAAGAAAAAAGAAAGAAAGAAAGAAAGAAAGAAAGAAAGAAAGAGAGACAGAAAGAAAGAGAGACAAAAAAGAAAGAAAGAAAGAAAGAAAGAAAGAAAGAGAGACAGAAAGAAAGAAAGAAAGAAAGAAAAGAGAGACAGAAAGAAAGAAAGAAAGAAAGAAGAAAGAGAAGACAGAAAGAAAGAAAGAAAGAAAGAAAGAAAGAAAGAAAGAAAGAGAGACAGAAAGAAAGAAAGAAAGAAAGAAAGAGAAGACAGAAAGAAAGAAAGAAAGAAAGAAAGAAAGAAAGAAAGAGAGACAGAAAGAAAGAAAGAAAGAAAGAAAGAAAGAAAGAAAGAGAGACAAGAAAGAAAGAAAGAAAAGAAAGAAAGAAAGAAAGAGAGACAGAAAGAAAGAAAGAAAGAAAGAAAGAAAGAAAGAGAGAAGAAAGAAAGAAAGAAAGAAAGAAAGAAAGAAAGAGAGACAGAAAGAAAGAGAGACAGAGAAGAAAGAAAGAAAGAAAGAGAGAAAGAAAGAGAGAAAGAAAGAGAGACAGAAAGAACGAAAGAAAGAGAGAAAGAAAGAGAGAAAGAAAGAGAGAAAGAAAGAGAAAAGAAAGAGAGACAGAAAGAACGAAAGAAAGAAAGAAAGAAAGAGAGAAAGAAAGAGAGAAAGAAAGAGAGACAGAAAGAACGAAAGAAAGAGAGACAGAAAGAAAGAAAGAGAGACAGAAAGAAAGAGAGAAAGAAAGAAAGAAAGAAAGAAAGAAAGAAAGAGAGACAGAAAGAGAGACAGAAAAAAGAAAGAAAGAAAGAAAGAGAGACAGAAAGAAAAGAAAGAAGAAAGAAAGAAAGAGAGACAGAAAGAAAGAAAGAAAGAAAGAAAGAAAGAAAGAAAGAAAGAAAGAAGAAAGAAAGAGAGACAGAAAGAAAGAAAGAAAGAAAGATAAGAAAAGAAAGAAAGAAAGAAGACAGAGAGAAAGAAAGAAAGAAAGAAAGAAAGAACGAAAGAAAGAACGAAAGAAAGAGAGACAGAAAGAAAGAAAGAAAGAAAGAAAGAAAGAAAGAAAGAAAAGAAAGAAAGAGAGACAGAAAGAAAGAAAGAAAGAAAGAAAGAAAGAAGAAAGAAAGAAAAGAGACAGAAAGAAAGAAAGAAAGAAAGAAAGAAAGAAAGAAAGAAAGAAAGAAAAGAAAGAGAGACAGACAGAAAGAAAGAAAGAAAGAGAGACAGACAGAACGAAAGAAAGAAAGAAAGAGAGACAGAAAGAAAGAAAGAAAAAAGAGAGACAGGCAGACAGACAGACAGACAGTGAAAGAGGGCTTGAAATGTGTGTTAAGAACTTCTGTTATGCATAATATCTTGAGACCCCCCCCCCCCCCACTCATTTTTAACACCCCCCTCCCCAAAATAATTGGGTTATCAGAGGGACAGGAGTATTACAAAACAAGTACCTACAGATGTTCCCATAACCTATGCCATCGTGAGAGAGCAAGGTGTCAGAGACCTCAGCTTCTCCAGGTCAAGTCAAGTCAAAAACACTTTAATCATCCCGTGAAAGGCAATTACAATACTGACAGGCACATTGATACCTATAATTATCTCAAAAGACACAAGAAAAATACATTTCAAATTGGTGTAAACATTCCAAGATAGCTTTAAAAAATTATCACACACACAAACCCAGGCGCGCACGCACGCACACACGCACGACGTACGCACGCACACGCGCGCGCGCGCATACACACACACACACACCAATGTAGGAATACAATGTTGTAAAAACCATTGATTGGAAAAGACATAAACTTATTATTTACGCGTGCATGCACGCGCGCACACTGGCGCACACCTATACATACACACCAATATATGAACACAATTTTATAAAGACTATTGACTAGAAAATAATAATAATAATAATAATAATATATGGAATTTATATAGCGCTGAATCTTGTAAAAAAAAAAATCGAAGCGCTTGCACTCAATCATTTACAGGCATGCAACTCTCCTTAAACATAATGAACAACAGATTTCAAAATCATGCGCGCGCACGTATGCACGCATGCACGCACACACACGCACACACATACACACACACAACACACACACACACACACACACACACACACACACACACACTCGGAACAACACTTAGAAGGTGAAAGATGCTGTTGAAAATTAGGGACAGATATTTGGGGGGAAAGTCTCAGGTAGGAAATAAGTGTGTTTTGAGGCTGGATTTGAAGGTATCAAGTGAAGGCTTTTGGCGAAGTGAAAGAGGGAGGTCATTCCAGGTGGATGGACCAGAAACAGAGAAGGAGCGACGGCCAACAGTGGTTTGTTTGAATCTGGGCGTTCGAAAGCACAAAGTATCTGCCGCTGAACGAAGGGAACGGGATTGAGTGTACAGATGAAGACAGTTACAGAGATAAGAGGGTGCAGACAGAGAGGGTTTGATATGTGTGTTAAGAACTTCTATTATGAATAATATCTTGAGGACCCCCCCCCCCCTCCCCAAAGTAATTGGGTTATCAGAGGGACAGGAGTATTACAAAACAAGTAACTACAGATGTTCCCATAACCTATGCCATCGTGGGAGAGCGAACGAACCATAATGACCATTGGCTAGTAAATACATAAACTTACACACACACACAATTTTAAAATCATTTAAGTCAAAAGTAAGATACAGGAGTACTTATTTTCATGACCACACACACACACACGCACACACGCACTTGACAATCAGGGAGGTATATCAGAGAATGTTAAACTGTTTGGTCAGTGCTGTTTTTAATTTAGAATTCGAATGACTACTGGAACAAAAGAATTTCTTTTTCTATTCGAAAGCGGCGTCCTGAAGGTACTGAAATTAACTGAAATTCTGAAGACATAGCATGGGAAGGATCAGCCAAGATGGCAGTCGCTTTGCGCACAAGCTGCTGATTGCAGTACGGCTTGAGATCTCATTGTTCTTCTCCAATTATTTTTCAGCAGATTTTAACAATTCTCCGACGATTTCTTGTTTTTAATACTAAGGTTGTTGTACCAACAGATGAAAGCAGAACACTCTCTATGTAGGACTTGTATAACAAAGAAAGAATCTTTTTGTCAACAAAAAATGAGTTAAGCTTACTTAGAAAATACATACGTTGTTGTCCCTTTTTGACAATAGCATCAGTGTTAGCATCCCAGTTTAACTTGTGATCAAATATAGTTCCCAGATACTTGTATTTCGAAACATTTTCAACTTCTTGACTATGGATGTTAACACGTTCAGAAGCGAGACCCGATATTCGATCTTCTGAAATCGATAGGAAGATCTTTAGTTTTAGAAACATCGATGGAAACCATTAGAAACAGGTGCTAGTATATTGAGGGTGGCGCCCATCTCCTCTCCCTCGCTGCTTTACCTTCCCTGACCCTAAAGAGGGCAGGTACCCATTTACAGCTGGGTGAACTAGGGGACTGTAGTGAAGCCAAGACAAACGAAATGTCACCCATCCAAGAGGTAACCACGCTCAATACTGCTTTAACTTCAGCTTGGACTACTGAGCTGCCCTGCCCTGCCCTTTAATAGGTTTATTGGCTCAAAACAAACAAACAAACAAGCAAAACACACCCTTAAAAAGGAAACCAGCCCAAACAAAAGCATTCACCTGATAACATGGTGACAGGTCGTTTATAAGCAGATAAAGTTTGGTGATAACAGGAGATAACAGGAGGCAAAATGAGAAGGCTAATTGACTAATTATCTTTATTGCCGAGGGTCACAAACAAGCATTGACATACTTCGTGATATCTGTGGTTGCCCTGAATACGGACTATCATTAACAATCGCAACTAATGATCTCAGTACACTGAGAGAGAGGAGGGGGAGGGCTTTTATTTCTAATACCAGGAGGTGTGGTTGGTTATTTTTTGTATGTCAAAGGTCCAAGGTTCCCAAAAGGTGAGATATTAGCCTCCATTGTGCTATGGTGGGCCCACCCAGTGCAAGAGCCCTCTTTATGCCCGGGTTAAAATTCTTATAGACCACTGGCTGTGTTCATGTCCCTCCCTGTAACTTAGAAACTACTGAAAGAATAATCCTGATGTTCTGCCCAAGGAATATATATTGTAGATTGCTTTCAGGCAAGTTCAAAGTACTCAGCATGACATTTTACTACTTACTTTTACTTTTTCCTTCCGCTTGTATTTGTAGGTGTCGCAGGGAGAGATAGTCGTCTGTCTGTCTGTCTGTGTGTCTGTGTGTCTGTGTGTCTGTCTGTCTGTGTGTCTGTCTGTCTGTCTGTCTGTCTGTCTGTCTGTCTGTCAGTCTGACTGTCTGTCTGTCTGCTGTCTCTCTGTCTGTCTGTCTGTTTGTCTGTCTGTCTGTCTGTTTGTCTGTCTGTCTGTGTGTCTGTCTGTCTGTCTGTCTGTCTGTCTGTGTGTGTGGTCTGTCTGTCTGTCTGTCAGCAGCACGGCAGAAGGGGGGCCTGCAGAAGGGACAGACATCTGTGGCTCGGGGGGGGGGGGGGGGGGTCTGTCTGTCTGTCTGTCTGTCTGTCTGCCAGGGAGTCGTTCCATCGGCGTGTTGGACTTCCTCTGACTCTGCAGCCAGAGTATCTGGTGTTGGATGCCTGAAGAGCTAGCTGGTTTGGGGGTATACGTGTGAGGTGTTGAACCACGTGACCCTCTGTTGGTCAGTGTGGTGCAGGACTGGTGTTGTTCCTGCCATGTCTCTGTCACCTCATGTCTGACCTTGTCTCGCCTGGTCCTGTTTACCGCTTTTCTCAGGCATGTCATTTCACAGGGGACCAGTTTTCTCTCGAGGACTTTAGTTAGGGCCCCTGTCTGTCTGGCATTGGTCTGTCAGCGTTGGTACAAACATGGCGTGGATGAGTTTCGCCTTAGTGCTGGTGGCAATGCTGGGATGTTTCAGGAGAGGGGCCAGGTGGCAGCTGACTGCGTTGGCTTTCTGGCATCTGGTCTCCATTTCTCTGTGTAGTTTTCCGTTGTCAGTGAAGATGCTGCCCAGGTATTTGAATTCGCTGGCTTGAAATTTCAGTAAAAAAAAATAATTAAAGATTAAAAAAGACATGAAAATACCTTTCTCTATCACCACTGACATCTTAATACCCCCTCCTCACTCAACTTCATAGTGTCACACATAAGTGAAGGCATAATCTCTCTCCTTTTTTTTCTATCTTCACTGTCTCCTGAATCATGTAAATCATTTCCATCACTGTCAGCATCATCTATAATTTTATTTGCCACTTCTTCAGCTCTGATAAGTCACTGACCCATTCAATGAGAAGAGTCACCCATTTTGAACAAGAACAATCCAAGCAGTCATGCAAAATAACACAAAATATAACCTAAAAAGAAACATCGGGTTTTGCCGCGTGTTATGCAGTCAGATGTTGCCAAGCAAAAGGAGAGTGATCTCCACACATTTTTGAGTTCTTTCCCTTTAACTGTAGTCCAGGAAGCTGCTTTGTTGACCTGAAGTCGTCATCCCGGAGCATGGCCAGGTGGTGGCCACTCGCAGCGCACACTTCATCCCGCCAGGAGCTGTTGCCGGCAGGTGGGGGCCACTCTGGCTGTGCTGGGGATGTCGAACCGACACCGGTGATCCTGCCTGTTTTCTGAATTCTGCCTTCCCTTCTGGCCTCAAATGTGCTAGAGATGTTCATAGACGGGGCCTCTTTTGACAGGCTCATTCAAAGGACTTTCGGGGAGTGGAGTCGGTGTTGATGTTAACTCCAGGGAAGAGTCCCCTCACTCACATGGGCGCCACAGAGCTAGCTGGAACCTGTGCCACCAGATTGCCTGCCTCACGCTCACACCACAAGGCTCCCCCCTCCATCCCCCTTGTTATCTGATACAAGACACACAGCATCACTTGCCTGATGTTTTCCCAAATCTGTTGTGGAGACAAACATTGGAATAGTCCCAAGATTTTCTCCTATTTTTCTTTATTTTTTTGGGGGGTGTGGGGTGGGGTGGGGGGAGGGGGCAGCCTCATCCTCTGTGACTCCTGTCCTGCTGTTCCCACCTCACTCAGTTCACTCTCTCCCCTCTCCCCCCCCCTACCCCCCCTCCAGCCATACCCAGGCTTGTCACGCTGCATCCTCAGGGTCAGAAGTCCACAGGAAGCTTTTCCATGTTAGGCTGCTTAGGGGACACCAGCCAGAGGGCACCTGCACTGCTGCTGGGTCACTTTGGTGGTGTTGGGTGGTGTTGGGTGGTGTTGGGTGGTTGGTGTTGGGTGGTGTTGGGTGGTGCTGGGTGGTGTTGGATGGTGTTGGGTGGTGTTGCCTGTTATGGGTGACATGAGCAGGACACCACCTCCTGGGCCCCTTCTGAGGACAAGAGCAAGCTGGTGGCAGACAGCACAGCAGGGGACACCCAGCTTGGCCAGTGAGCTCCACAACCTCCCTCCTCCAAAGACCTTCTTCTTCTTCGTCTTCTTCTTCCTCCTCCTCCTCCTCCTCCTCTTCTTCTTCTCCTTCTCCTTCTTTTTATTCTTCTTCTCCTTCTTCTTCTCCTTCTTCTTCTTATTTTTCTTCTTCTTCTTCTTCTTCTTCTTCTTCGCAATTCTTCTTCTTCTTCTTCTTCGCATTCTTCGCATACTTCTTCTTCTTCGCATTCGCATTCTTCTTCTTCTTCTTCTTCTTCTTCCTCTTCTTCTTCTTCTTCTTCTTCTTCTTCTTCTTCTTCTTCTTCTTCTTCTTCTTCTTCTTCTTCTTCTCCTTCTCCTTCTTCATCTCCTTCTTCTTCTTCTTCTTCTTCTTCTTCTTCGCATTCTTCTTCTTCGTCTTCTTCGCATTCTTCTTCGCAATTCTTCTTCTTGTTCTTGTTCTTCTTCTTGTTCTTGTTCTTCTTCTTCTTCTTCTTCTTCTTCTTCTTCTTCTTCTTCTTCTTCTTCTTCTTCTTCTTCTTCTTCTTCTTCTTCTTCTTGCATTTTTCTTCTTCTTCTTCGCATTCTTCTTCTTCTTCGCAATTCTTCTTCTTCTTCTTCTTCTTCTTCTTCTTCTTCGCATTCTTCTTCTTCTTCTTCTTCTTTCTTTTCTTCTTCTTCTTCGCATTCTTCTTCTTCTTCTTCTTCTTCTTCTTTCTTCTTCTTCTTCGTCTTCTTCTTCTTCTTCTTCTTCTTCTTCTTCTTCTTCTTCTTCTCTTCTTCTTCTTCTTCTTCTTCTTCTTCTTCTTTCTTCTTCTTCTTCTTCTTCTTCTTCTTCTTCTTCTTCTTCTTCTTCTTCTTCTTTCTTCTTCTTCATTCTCCTTCTCCTTCTCCTTCTTCATCTCCTTCTTCTCTTCTTCTTCTTCTTCTCTTCTTCTTCTTCTTCTTCTTCTTTCTTCTTCTTCTTCTTCTTCTTCTTCTTCTTCTTCTTTCTTCTTCTTCTTCGCAATTCTTCTTCTTCGCAATTCTTCTTCGCAATTCTTCTTCGCATTCTTCTTCGCATTCTTCTTCGCATTCTTCTTCGCATTCTTCGCATTCTTCTTCTTCTAGTTCTTCTTCTAGTTCTTCTTCTTCTTCTTCTTTTTCTCCTCCTTCCTCTTCTTCTTTTTCTTCTTCTTTTTCTTCTTCTTCTTCTTCTTTTTCTTCTTCTTCTTCTTCTTCAGAATTCTTCAGAATTCTTCAGAATTCTTCAGAATTCTTCTTCTTCTTCAGAATTCTTCAGAATTCTTCTTCTTCAGAATTCTTCTCTTCTTCTTCTTCTTCTTCTTCTTCTTCAGAATTCTTCCTCTTCTTCAGAATTCTTCAGAATTCTTCTCTTCTTCTTCTTCTTCAGAATTCTTCTTCTTCTTCTTCTTCTTCTTCTTCTTCTTCTTTTTCTTCTTCTTCTTCTTCTTCTTCTTCTTCTTCTTCTTCTTCTTCTTCTTCTTCTTCTTCTTCTTCTTCTTCTTCTTCTTCTTCTTCTTCTTCTTCAGAATGCTTTTTCTTCTTCTTCTTCAGAATTCTTCTTCTTCTTCTTTATTCTTCTTATTAGATACACTTCTACTTGCTTCTGATGCAGGAAAAATCTCCTTCCTCACTCTTCTTGACTTATCTGCAGCCTTTGGTACCATAGATCACTCAATTCTTCTTTCTCGCCTCCAAAATACGTTTGGTATTAACGGCACAGCCCTCACCTGGTTTACTTCATACCTCACAGACAGGTTCCAGAAAGTTATTGTAAACAAAATTCAATCAAAACCTGTCAAAATGGAATGTGGAGTCCCGCAGGGATCAGTCCTGGGCCCTGTTCTCTTTACTCTCTACACTGCTCCACTCTCACATATAATAAACAACCACCATATTGATCATCATTTCTATGCCGATGATACTCAGCTTCAGTGCAGTGATACTGTTGAAAACTTGCCTTCCCTCCTGACAAATATGTCCTACTGCCTTCAAGACATTCAAAACTGGATGACTCAGAACAAGTTACAACTTAATGCCGTTAAAACCGAAGCCATGCTCATAGGGACCCAACATAAACTTTCCTCTATCGCATAAACTTCAATAGAATTCGGCAATACGTCAGTTCCTTTGTCCAACTCTGTGAAGTATTTAGAAGTAGTTCTTGACAACACACTCTCTATGAACAAATTCATCACCCAGACCTGCCAGTCTTGCTACTATCAATTACGGCGCATAAGCGCGATTCGCAAGTATCTGTCCACTGATGCAACTTCCAAGCTTGTCACATCTCTCATTCTTTCACGTTTAGACTACTGTAATTCTCTTTTGGCTGGCCTACCAGCATCATCTATCCACTCTCTTCAACCCATACAAAACTCTGCAGCTCGACTGGTCCTAAGAAAAAAAAATCTGAACACATCACTCCTCTTCTGCGATCTCTTCACTGGCTGCCTGTCTCACAAAGACTGGAGTATAAAATCAATACCCTCTGTTTCAAATGTCTCCACAAATCTGCACTCTCTTATCTCTGTGGCTGTCTTCACCTGTACACTCCATCCCGTTCCCTTCGTTCAGATTGAGATGCTTTGTGCTTTCGAACACCCAGATTCAAACAAACCACTGTGGCCGTCGCTCCTTCTCTGTTTCTGGTCCATCCGCCTGGAATGACCTCCCTCTTTCACTTCGCCAAAAGCCTTCACTTGATACCTTCAAGTCCAGCCTCAAAACACACTTATTTCCTACCTGAGACTTTCCCCCCAAATATCTGTCCCTAATTTTCAACAGTATCTTTCACCTTCTAAGTGTTGTTCCGAGTGTGTGTGTGTGTGTGTGTGTGTGTGTGTGTGTGTGTGTGTGTGTGTGTGTGTGTGTGTGTGTGTGTGTGTGTGTGTGTGTGTGTGTGTGTGTGTGTGTGTGGGGGTATGTGCGTGTGTGTGCGTGCATGCGTGCATACGTGCGCGCGCATGGTTTTGAAATCTGTTGTTCATTATGTTTAAGGAGAGTTGCATGCCTGTAAATGATTGAGTGCAAGCGCTTCGATTTGTTTGTTTATTTACAAGATTCAGCGCTATATAAATTCCATATATTATTATTATTATTTTATTATTATTATATTATTATTATTTTTATTATTATTATTATTATTATTATTATTATTATTATTCGCAGTTATCCTGCCCAGCTCTTCGTTAAACCCTCAGACAGCAACTCTTGTTGTCGGTCCTATCAGCCGAAATGCACCGTGCTGCCGTTAGACACCTGACAAGTCAGGCCCAGTCATCCAGCTTCCGCATGGGGAGAGAGAGTCTTTCTGGTGGGGCAGGGGGGGGGGGGGGGGGGGGGTAGGAAGAGGCAGGATAATAATAATAATAATAATAATAATAATAATAATAATAATAATAATAATAATAATAGTACTAGTAATAGTAATAGTTATAATAATAATACATGGAATTTATATAGCGCTATATCTTGCGAAAACAAATCAAAGCGCTTTCATTCATCCTACTCATTCACATGCAGCCAGTTACAATTCATAGTTCGGTGGGGGGGGGGGGGTGATGTTGGGTTTTTTAGAATGGACCAAGAAGGCAGAAAATGGACAAGAAGGAGGTGGTGGCAGGAATAAAAGGAACAAGACAGAAACAAAGAGTGGGATAGAAAAGAGGGAATTCCTAGCGCAGAATTTTCCAGAAGGTGGGGATGCTGTTTATACTGACAGGCCCCCGGCATCCTCACAGAGGAAAGTGAAGAGGAACTCTGAGCGAGGTGAGGGCAGACTTGCTGCCTTCAGACACCGCCCCAGTCTCCCTGCTGTGCTGTGCTGTGCTGTGCTGTACTGTGTTGTACTGTTCTGTGCTGTGCTGTACTGTGCTGTGCTGTACTGTGCTGTGCTGTACTGTGCTGTACTGTGTTGTGCTGTGCTGTGCTGTGCTGTACTGTGTTGTGCTGTGCTGTACTGTTCTGTGCTGTGCTGTACTGTACTGTGCTGTACTGCGCTGTACTGTGTTGTGCTGTGCTGTACTGTACTGTGCTGTGCTGTACTGTGTTGTGCTGTGCTGTACTGTACTGTGCTGTACTGTACTGTGCTGTGCTGTACTGTGCTGTGCTGTGCTGTGCTGTGCTGTACTGTGCTGTACTGTGCTGTACTGTGCTGTGCTGTGCTGTGCTGTGCGGTGCTATACTGTGCTGTGCTGTACTGTGCTGTGCTGTACTGTGCTGTGTTGTACTGTGCTGTGTTTTACTGTGCTGTGCTGTACTGTGCTGTACTGTGCTGTGCTGTGCTGTATTGTACTGTGCTGTGCTGTACTGTGCTGTACTGTGCTGTGCTGTGCTGTACTGCACTGTGCTGTACTGTACTGTACTGTGCTGTGTTGTACTGTACTGTGTAGTGCTATACTGTGCTGTGCTGTGCTGTACTATACTGTGTTATACTGTGCTGTGCTGTGCTGTGCTGTGCTGTACTATGCTGTGTTAAACTGTGCTATATTGTGCTGTGCTGTATTGTGCTGCGTTGTGCTGTGCTGTACTAGTACGTACTGCAATGTGCTGTACTGTACTGTGCTGTGCTATGCTGTGTTGTACTGTACTGTGTTATACTGTGCTCTACTGTGCTCTACTGTGCTCTACTGTGCTGTGGTGTGCTGTACTGTGTTGTGCTGTGATATACTGTGCTGTGCTGTGTGTTACTGTGCTGTATTGTGCTGTGCTGTGCTGTGCTGTGCTGTACTGTGCTGTGCTATGCTGTGCTGTGCTGTACTATACTGTGCTGTGCTGTACTATACTGTGCTGTACTGTGCTGTACTATGCTGTGCTGTACTATGCTATGCTGTACTCTGCTGTACTATACTGTGCTGTACTGTGCTGTACTATGCTGTGCTGTACTGTTCTGTACTGTGCTATGCTGTACTGTGCTGTGCTGTACTGTGCTGTGCTATGCTGTACTGTGCTGTGCTGTGCTGTGCTGTACTGTGCTATGCTATGCTGTACTGTACTGTGCTGTGCTGTACTGTGCTATGCTATGCTGTACTGTACTGTGCTGTGCCGTACTGTACTGTGCTGTGCTGTACTGTGCTGTACTGTACTGTACTGTGCTATGCTGTGCTGTAGTGTACTGTGCTGTGTTGTACTGTGCTGTACTGTGCTGTACTGTGCTGTACTGTGCTGTGCTGTGCAGTAGTAGTAGTAGTAGTAGTAGTAGTAGTAGTAGTAGTAGTAGTAGTAGTTGCTGTTTGTAGTAGTTGTTGTTGTGTTGTAGTAGTTGTTTTTTTTAATTTTTTTTTTTCATTCTTCTATATCGAGGATAATGGAATAAGCACTTATGTGCTTTTTTTCCATCCAGTCCCCGTGTGTATGCGATTTTTGTAAATTCTGTCATCTGTTCCCACCGGCACACAGTGGCCTACTCTTACGAAGAGCGGAACAGGATTTAACGTGTGCGCAAGATGTTCTGCGTGCGTTCGCACACGGGACCTCGGTTTATAGTCTAATCCGAAGACTTTTGGGGAAGGGGAGACTGCCTGAGTTAACCCAGGAAAATATCCCCTGAAGAGAATCGAACCCGGGTCTCAGATTCAAGCGCAATTTCTAACCCTGGGCATCCTTCCCTCCCATCTCATAGTAGTAGATAGTAGTAGTAGTATAGTAGTAATAGTAGTAGTAGTAGTATAGATTTGTTGTTTTGTTGTTGTTGTTTTTTTGTTTTTGTTGTTGTTGTTGTTGAAGTAGTATGTAGTAGAAGTAGAGAGTAGTAGTAGAGTATAGAAAGTAGATTTTGTAGTAGTAGTATAGTAGATAGTATTATAGTAGTAGTAGTAATTTTTTTTGTAGTTGTGTAGAAGAGTATAGTATAGTAGTAGTAGTATAGTAAAGTATTTAGTATATTAGTAGTAGTGTATAGTAGTTTTTTGTTGTTGTTTTTTTGTAGTTGTTGTAGTATAGTGTATAGTAAGTAGTAGTAGTAGTAAGTATAGTAGTAGTATATAGAGTAGTAGAAAGTAGTAGTAGTATATATTAACCCCAGGGGTGTTTCTGATTTCCGGCGCTACAGCCAAGCGCCATGGCGAGCAGTTCTTGAATTCTTGGGGGCATCAGAAAAGCCCAACACCTTGAAGAATTTCTTTTTACTTAGAAGCGTGGGTTACGTATTTTTTTAGGGGCACCTGTTGCTACGTGGGCCCTACAAAAAAACTACTTACCGTGGGGTGGCTTTTCCCTTTCCAGGCTTTAGGAGTCTGATGGGGAAAGGGCGGCGTGTGCTTTACCAGCAGCCCTCAGGGCAGCAACCTTAGACTGTCGTCTGCCTGCCCTACTGCAGTGACCATAGATAGCAGATTGTCCTCTGCCTGCCTTGCCCTGCTGCAGTGACCATAGATAGCAGACTGTCCTCTGCCTGCCTTGCCTTGCTGCAGTGACCATAGATAGCAACGTCCTCTGCCCTGCCTTGCCTTGCTGCAGTGACCATAGATAGCAACTGTCCTCTGCCTGCCTTGCCTTGCTGCAGTGACCATAGATAGCAGACTGTCCTCTGCCTGCCTTGCCTTGCTGCAGTGACCATAGATAGCAGACTGTCCTCTGCCTGCCTTGCCTTGCTGCAGTGACCATAGATAGCAGACTGTCCTCTGCCTGCCTTGCCTTGCTGCAGTGACCATAGATAGCAGACTGTCCTCTGCCTGCCTTGCCTTGCTGCAGTGACCATAGATAGCAGACTGTCCTCTGCCTGCCTTGCTGCAGTGACCATAGATAGCAGACTGTTGTCTGCCTTGCTGCAGTGACCATAGATAGCAGACTGTCCTCTGCCTGCCTTGCCTTGCTGCAGTGACCATAGATAGCAGACTGTCCTCTGCCTTGCTGCAGTGACCATAGATAGCAGACTGTCCTCTGCCTGCCTTGCTGCAGTGACCATAGATAGCAGACTGTCCTCTGCCTTGCTGCAGTGACCATAGATAGCAGACTGTCCTCTGCCTGCCTTGCTGCAGTGACCATAGATAGCAGACTGTCCTCTGCCTGCCTTGCCTTGCTGCAGTGACCATAGATAGCAGACTGTCCTCTGCCTTGCTGCAGTGACCATAGATAGCAGACTGTCCTCTGCCTGCCTTGCTGCAGTGACCATAGATAGCAGACTGTCCTCTGCCTTGCTGCAGTGACCATAGATAGCAGACTGTCCTCTGCCTGCCTTGCCTTGCTGCAGTGACCATAGATAGCAGACTGTCCTCTGCCTGCCTTGCTGCAGTGACCATAGATAG
>CM054166.1:38170691-38213191 GCA_028751875.1 Rapana venosa
ATTTTATAGTCATTCCTTTCAGAATTGTCTCGATTTCTTTTCGCTTGCTGGATGAAAGGACAGGAGAGGAGTGCCAGAAAATTGTACTATACCTCTTAGATATAGGGCAATGGCCTTTACATGAATATACACTCTCTTTCTCTCTCTCTCTCTCTCTCTCTCCTCTCTCTCTCTCTCTCTCTCTCTCTCTCTCTCTCTCTCTCTCTCTCTCTCTCTCTCTCTCTCTCTCTCTCTCTCTCTTTGCCAGAACAAAGAAGATAAATCAGATGTTCAGTGAAGGACATAGAAGGCCCCACACACACACACACACACACACACACAGACTGCTGTCAGTGCCAGTAGGACATTGCAGGGAGTTGTATCAGGACAGACACATCCCCAGTCTGTCAACAGAAGCTACCAGCAAGCCGGTGCAGCTGAGGAGCAGAGTCCAGAACAGCTGACGTGACCTTCATCTGGCGAGAGAGGCCAGAATTACACCGGGAACAAGAGCTGACTTTTCCTAGAGTTCACTAAAGCTTTTGACACCGTCAACCAACACAGGCTTGGGTTAAGGCTGTGATTCCTACAGACAGGTCAGCCAAACAAAGATCATCAGCATCTTAAAACAAATGCGTGAAGGCATACAGAGCGGAGTGAAACAGGATTGCGTCCTGGCTCCCACCCTGTTTGGAATCTTCTTTGCTGTGATGTTGAAACACGCCTTTGGTCCTGCATCTGAAGGTATCTCCCTCCGAACCAGGTCAGATGGAAAGCTCTTCAACCTCTCCAGACTAACAGCCAAGACCAAAGTCCAGCTGAGGTGCCTCCATGACTTCCTCTTTGTAGAAGACGCAGCAGTAACTGCCCACCCAGCTGAGGACCTACAGCAACTCATGACTCACTTCAGCGATGCCTGCCAAGACTTCAGGCTTACCATTAGCTTTGAGAAAACGCAAGTCATGGGACAGGATGTTGACTCTCCCCCAGCCATCAGCATCAATGACCATGAACTGGATGTCGTCCTTGACTTTGTGTACCTGGGATCAACTATCTCAGACACCCTCTCACTTGATGCAGAGCTCAACAAGTGCATCGGCAAAGCAGCCACCACTATGACCAGACTGGCACAGAAAGCATGGAACAACAGCAAGTTGACTGAGAACACAAAGATCCAGATCTACAGAGCCTGTGTCATGAACACCCTCCTGTATGGCAGCGAGTCCTGAACTTTGTATACCCAACAAGAGCGAACGCTCAATGCTTTTCACATGCGTTGCCTCTGATGCATCCTGAACATCACCTGGCAGGGCAAGGTCCCAAGCAACACTGTCCTGGAAAGAGCTGGATGCACCAGCATGTACACTGCTGAAACAGACGCATGTGCTGGCTCGGCCATGTCGTGCGCATGGATGACTGATGGATCCCTAAAGACCTCCTCTATGCAGAACTTGTGCAGGGAAAACAGGCAGACCATGAGGCAGACCACAGCTGCGATTCAAAGACGTGTGAAAGAGGAACTTCAAAACCCTGAACATAGAACAGAACAACCGGGAAGCAACAGTCCTCGAACGGTCAGCCTGGAGACAGACTGTGCAGAAAGGTCTCTCCAAGCTGGAAGAGACACTTGCTCAGCAGGACGAGGCAAAGAGAAGGAGAAGAAAGGCTGCAGCCAGGCAGGCAGACAGACAGACCAGCATTGTCAGACTTCCTCTGTGCTCTCTGCCATAGGCACTGTCTGTCATTGCTGTGTGGGACTGGCCAGCCACAACCAACGCTGACCACAATGAACACCTAGAGCGACACTCCAGAGTCTTCCGAGACTGAAGGCTGCCTACTATATAATTTATATCTATCTATCTAGCTAGCTAGATAGCTATACATAGATATAGATATTATATGTATAGATATATAGATATTATATGTATATATATATATATATATACATATATATATAAATAAATAGATAGGTAGATAGATAGATAAATACATAAACACATAGATATAGATGTGTGTATGTATGTATGTATGTATGTATGTATGTATGTATGTATGTATGTATGTATGTATGTATGTATGTATCCATGTCTCTCTCTCTGTGTATGTATGTATGTATGTATGTGTGTATGTATGTATGTATGTATGTATGTATGTATGTATGTATGTATGTATGTATGTATGTATGTATGTATGTATGTATGTATGTGTGTATGTATGTATGAATGTATGTATGTGTGTATGTACTTTCATTTCATACATTAAGTCACGGCAGATTTCTCTCCGTGAAATTCGGGCTGCTCTCCCCGGGGAGAGCGCGTCGCCACAAGAGCAGCGCCACCCTTTTTTTTTTCTTTTTCCTGTCTGCAACTGTATTTGTTTTCCTATCAGAGTGGCTTTTTTCTAAGAATTTTGCCAGGGACAACTCTCTTGTTGCCGTGGGTTCTTTTACGTGCGCTAAATAATTACGTGTAACACACGGGACCTCGGTTTATCGTCTCATCCGAAAGACTAGCGCCCAGACCACCACTCATGGTCTAATGGATGGGGGAAAAGTTTCGCGGGGTACGAACCGCCGCACACTTCAGACCCGGACTTTTCGCTTTCTAGACAGGCGCGTTACCTCTAGACCACCGATCCAGTATGTATGTATGTGTGTATGTATGTATGTATGTATGTATGTATGTATGTATGTATGTATGTATGTATGTATGTATGTATGTATGTATGTATGTATGTATGTATGTATGAATGTATGTATGTATGAATGTATGTGTGTGAGTGTGTGTGTGTATGTATGTGTGTGAGTGTGTGTGTGTGTATGTATGTGTGTGAGTGTGTGTGTGTATGTATGTGTGTGTATGTTGTTGTTGTCTTCAATTTTACGTCTGTTCACTCTAAGTGATATTAGACGAGGGAAATTGAAAGTGTAATGGAAGTTAAAGAAGGGAGAGGAAGGAGTGGAAGGAGGAAAGGGTAAGAAATAGCATCAGTGTTGGTATTTTTGTGTGAGAGAAAGAAAAAAAAGAAGAAATAAAAAGAAGAAGAAAAACAACCCTAGAAAAGTAAGGATAATACTTTTAAACAGGAGCAAAATATAAACTCAACATTGTGGAAACATGAAATAACAATAATGTAACTACAATAAATATTCAAGTGGACTATGCAATAAACATCTGGTAATGGCAAAAGGCTAGCTTTGAATTTTCAAATACATTTTCCAGAGACTGTTCAGAAAATTAGGTAAAAAAGGTTTTACAATAGGGCACTCAAATATGATATGAGTATTGGAAATATAAACCCCCATAGACATCTGACATGTTTACAAAATTTTGTAAGGAATGCATTTAACTTCTTTTCTAAAATATGATGAACTAACTCTTCTCACGGAAAATAAAACGCGAATTTATTTGAGAAGGCCCCAAATATAACAAGAAATATGGGCAGTGGTCAGACAACTTTTTAAATATCGTTCCTTGAATGATCAGATTCTTTAAACTTACCCCATAAAGTTTGTTCTAATATTCGTATCCCCCTGTATAGAAAAGGGAACATCCAGTTCTATCGATTCCATAAAAATGTTTTTCCCCCTTTTTTGGACTCTGTCAGCCCACTCATTTGAAAAAATTCCAACATGAGAAGGCACCCAACAAAAAGAAACAGGATACCTTTTAAACTTAGGAGGTGTATGACATTTTTAAAATTTCAAAAATAATTCCGGAGACCTTGAAGTTTGGGGATTTTATACATACAATACTGACTTGGAGCAACACAAAGCAAGGATATGAAAGAAGGAAAATGGAAAATCAAGAATATAGTTAAGAGCCATAAGAACTGCAATAAGTTCAGCTGTAAATTGAACGATGTTTACCAAGATGTACGATTTCTCAATTTTAAGTGCTGATATGACAAATGCAGAGCCCTGTGTCATGTTTTTCTAAAAACAGTTTCCATCTGTAAAATTTTAAGCAGTCAGCATATTATTTTCAATATGCGACTGAACATCTGCAACCATGATGTTTTATTTTCATTCTTTTTTTCATTAATATATTCTAATACAAACAGGCTTTATCCATCTCCCATGAAGGACATGGTAAAGCTTTTTTGTGTGTTTCTAAGCCCTATTGATTAAGTTTGGATTTTTGAAAGAGATCTGATACATACGCGCCAATGGCTTTAAAACACGAAATTTTTTTTACCCCTTTTTTGGAAAATTCGTTTTTCTGCTTGAACTTTTAATTCACTACAGACAAAATTTTCGTCATTCGTGCTCCATAAAACATATTGGCGCAAGAAAGTTGTCGGAAATTCAGCTAGGGAAGTTCCCCAATTCCTTATAAGTTCCTATGGTGGATGCATGGAATGGGACCCCAAGTGCAAGTTTGTACGCCTTACAATCTATACTTTTTGGGGTTTTTTAAGTAAAATTAGGAGCACTGAAAAACACTTCTTGTCCATAAGACAGTTTGGAACGTACAAGTAACTTAGACAAGCATTTAAGAGTGAAGATATCTTTTTCCCCAGGACTGTCTGCTAACCATTTTAAGAAAATTGAGGCATTCCCTTGCTTTTTTTAAAAAAGTATCCAATATGAGCATTCCAAGTTAATTTTGATGTAAGTTGAATGCCTACAAATTTTACCATAATTGGTTTTATACTGAATTGGCTTTCCCCCCATCGTAAACTGTGGGATGTATCTGGACACTAACCCATTATTAAAAAGCATAATGTGCGTTTTTTCTGTAGATAATGTCAGGCCATTTCAAATATATATTTATGTAAATTATCTAGCTCTTTTTGATATACTTTCTGGTAAGTTTATCATCCCCTTTGTTGTAGCACGCTTCATAGTGGGCATTCACAATATACAATATATCATCAGCAATTGTACCAGGACAACGTTTTTAGACAGTTTTGTGGGTAAATCATACATCAATATATTAAACAGAAAAGGGGCTATAACTGAACCCTGTGGTAAACCCATATGCAATGACTTAAAGTTTGAATATGCATTCCCTACTCTCACTTGCATACTTCTGTTACATAAAAAGCTTTTAATATAATAGAAAAAATGCCCAGAAAAGCCAATAGTCTCCAGTTTATGCAGCAATTTAGCATGCCAAACTTGGTTGTAGGCTTTCTTTATATAAAAAAAATGTTGCGAGTAGATTTTTTCTTCTCGCAAATTGTGTTGTTAGCTTAACTAAGTTATCGATTGCTGATCTACCTTTTTGAAAGCCTGCTTGATTGACAGGAACTACCTTATTTTTCTGACAGTAATACACAAGCCTTTTTAGAACAATTTTCTCCATAAGCTTACCAATGTTAGAAGTCCGAGCAAAGGCCTGTAACTAGTTTTATCAGTTTAAAGGTTTTCCCCTTTCTTCATGAATGGGAAAAAATAATACACTCTGTGTGTGTGTGTGTGTGGTGTGTGTGTGTGAGTGTGTGTGTGTTGTTTTGTGTGTGTTTTGTGTGTGTGTGTGTGGTGTGTTTGTATGTGTGTGTGTGTGTATGTGTGGTATATTAATGAGTGTATGTATGTATCTATGTATGTGTGTGTGTGGGTGCAGGGTCGGGGGCCTGCCTGCTTCACCTGTCCACGCTGTCCACAGCCTTGAGGCGTTTCCCCAGCAGAGCAGGCCTGCTGTCCTCCCTCATGTCCACCGCTGCCAGCTCCTTCCACATCCTTACCCCCCTCCTCTACAGGTCCCCCTCTCTCTGTCTGTCTCTCTGTCTGTCTCTCTGTCTGTCTGTCTCTCTGTCTTTCTGTATGCTTGTTTGATTGTCTGTCAGTCTTTCTGTTTGTATGCCTATCTTTCTATCTTGTGTGTCTGGGTTTTTTTCTTTTTGTTAGTCGTCCATCTTTCTATCTGTTTGTCCGTCTTTCTGTTTGTTTCTGTCTTTTCGTTTGTTTGTCTGCCTTTTATTTGTTGATCCGTCTTTCTATCTGTTTGTCTGTCTCTCTCTCTCTCAATATGTTTGCATGTGTCATTTCCTTTTTCTGTTGTATCAGTACCGCTTGTTCTTGTGTTGTTGGTTTGTTTTTGTTTTGTTTTGGGTTTGGGGGGGGGGGGAGGAGGGGGGGGGGGGTTGGGGGGTTGCTATTGTTATTGCTTTTTTCCATAAAGATGAATATTGGTTGCAGTATATTCCTACCTTCTTGCTAAAATGGATATTGGGGTTTTATGTGGTTTGTTTTGTGGGTTTGTTTTTTGTGGTTTCACAAATCCGCATACACACGGGGACTGGATGTAAAAAAAGCACATAAGTGCTTATTCCATTATCCTCGATATAAAAGAATAAATAAATAAATAAATAAATAAATAAAAAATACTGCTGTAGAGTTGGGGGGGATTTATTTTGTTTTTATGGGTAGTTTTTTTTTTGGGGGGGTTCTATGTAGGGGTTCGTGTGTCTGTTTCCTCACTTTTGGTTTTTTGGGGTTGAGTTTTTTTTGGTTTTTTTTGTTTGGTTGGGGTTTGGTTGGGTTTTTTGTTTTTGTTTTTTTTTGGGGGGGAAGGTGTTGCTGTTGCTTGATTTTTATCTTGTCTGCTTTGTTCTTCCCGTTTTTTTTGTATGCATTTTTCTGTTTAACTTTTTTTGGGTGTGTAGTGCGTGTGAGTGTGTGTGATGTTTTTTGTTGGAAGAGAGAGAGAGAGAGAGAGAGTGTGTGGGGTGTTTTTTTGGGTTGTGTGTTGTGTTGTGTGTGTGGGGTTTGTGTGTGTGTGTGTGTGTGTTGTGGTTGTGTTTGGTGCTGATGTTTTCCCTGAGGGGCAGGACTGGATGTAAAAACAAAACAAAGTAAAACTCAAGCGCTAATTCATTACCCTGGAAATAGAAGAATTTGATTGATGCTGTCTCTTTCTAAGTTTGCTCCAAACGCTGTGTCGTTGTTGATGATGGTCTCTATTGATGTGGTCTCTTTCTAAGTTTACTCCAAACGGCTGTGTCGTTGTTGATGATGGTCTCTATTGATGTGGTCTCTTTCTAAGTTTACTCCAAACGGCTGTGTCGTTGTTGATGATGGTCTCTATTGATGTGGTCTCTTTCTAAGTTTACTCCAAACGGCTGTGTCGTTGTTGATGATGATCTCTATTCAGAGCAAGAGTCAGACACAGATAAAAAAAATTGTATGTTACTATTTAAATGCCCGTCACCTTTGACATTAAAGATTTTAAATTTATAAAACCAAAAGGGGATGCACATTCTCCGACAAAAGTATCTTCTTTTCCAAAAAAAAAAAAAGAAAAAATTGGGATTTTTTTTAATGATTATGTGTGAGTCCCAGCGGAGTTATCCTATATCCGACTGTACCTGCTAATCACGATAAGTAAACAGTTCTCGTCAATGATTCAGGAAAAGAAAGATGAAGTAAATAAGATAGAAGAGTTGAGGTTTGTTTGG
The DNA here is from genome assembly GCA_028751875.1 of Rapana venosa. Lineage (NCBI taxonomy): Eukaryota > Metazoa > Mollusca > Gastropoda > Neogastropoda > Muricidae > Rapana > Rapana venosa. Next base: position 38,178,075 of record CM054166.1, read on the forward strand.
GGTTTTTTAAATCGAAGTCCCAGTGAAATTATCTGATATCACCTCCATCAAGGAGTAGGCCTAGTCTGTATCATCCAAGAAAATGACATAATTATGTCTATCTATCATTCGTGAGATGGTTAGACTGATTTGATTCAGTCCCGACAGAGCTATTTCATTTCAGAAGTTTACCACCCACCAGCCGTTTGAAATGGTTTCAGAGAGAGTGCAGTTACAAATGATCTGTCTGTCTCCCAGTCGGAGGTGTGGGTGAGGTGCCTATGTGTGCTACCCCTCATTCTCACCTTACTCTGGTGGATCGGTGGTCTAGAGGTAACGCGCCTGTCTAGAAAGCGAAAAGTCCGGGTCTGAAGTGTGCGGCGGTTCGTACCCCGTTTGGACCGGAAATTTTTCCCCCATCCATTAGACTATGAGTGGTGGTCTGGGCGCTAGTCTTTCGGATGAGACGATAAACCGAGTTTCGTGTGCTACACGTAATTATTTAGCGCACGTAAAAAACCCACGGCAACAAGAGAGTTGTCCCTGGCAAAATTCTTAGAAAAAAGCCACTCTGATAGGGAAACAAATACAGCTGCAGAAAAAAAAAAAAAAAAAAGGGTGAAAGGGTGGCGCAGCGCTAAGTGGCGACGCATTCTCCCGCTCTCCCCGGGGAGAGCAGCCCGAATTTCACGGAGAGAAATCTGCCGTGACTTAAAGTGGTATGAAATAAAATCTGAGCGCTTTGATTTGTTGCTTTACAAGATTCAGCGCTATATAAATTCCATACATTATTATTATTATTATTACTCTTGTAAAAGTGTGCCTAACTAAAATCGGTTAGCTGTGCTGATAACATCTAATAATGACAACAACAACAACAACACCAAAACTAGAGAGAGTAGATCTTAAAATAAAGCAGGTGCAATATTTTTAATATCTGTTTAGTACCTAACGATGCACTTCACAGAAATGAACGTCGCTTTTCAATTGTCCCCCTGATAAAGAACACTGTTGCCTTCTTTGGGACAACTACACTTCATAAAGGCTCGCTCTATCATGGGAGTTAATTCACGGGAATGCACAGAGCTTCTTAATTCTCTCCCATGATTAAAGAACACTTGCTTTCTTTGGTTTAGCTAAAAGTCATAGAGACAGGGGAGTTATTGTGAAAAACACGCGTGATGTTTATTCCACTATCCAATTCTGGCATCCTTTACCTTACCCAGCCAACACCGTTTTCATTGCAGGAAATACCACCCATATGCTGAATACCTAACAGATATTTATTCAGTTATATAATCGTGATAGTCACACAATCAAAGAAAATCGACCAAACATTCAACTCAAAAAGAGTCACTTCACATTGACAGTTTTTTTCGTTCCTCGCTAAAGTTCCAAAGCGTTCTGTGTGTGTGTGTGTGTCAAAGTCAAACTTTTATTTTCAGATGGTACATTGAATAAGCAGTGCATTTGCTTTTTTTCATCAAGCCATCTATCTAAAGAAAAAAAAAGAGAGAAAAATAGATAATATATATGCAGACATAGAATAAAAAACCAAATCAATGATAAACCATACAAATCAAACAAGAGAAGACAATAACATATGCATACATGGAATTAACAACAAAACAGAAAACCCTGAACAAAATTAAACCATACAATTTAAATCATTTTTTTAAGTTTGAAGATATATCCACCATAATACAAACAAACAAGCAACAAAGAAAAACCAAACTAAAACAAAGAAGACAAAACAAAAGTTTAAAAAGACACACCAACTGCTTCACCCCCCCCCCCCCCCCCACCACCTCACACATACATACACACAAAAACCTTCAACCATACCAACAACTGAATAAAACAAACAAAAACGATAAACCAATAAGAACAACCACAACAAGCAAATAAATAAACAAACAAACACAAACATACGTACTCAACAACGTCAATAACTAACATAAGACCCGTTTGGACCCGAAACTTTTTCCCCATCCATTAGATCATGAGTGGTGGTCTGGGCGCTAGTCTTTCGGATGAGACGATAAACCGAGGTCCCGTGTGTTGCACATAATTATTTAGCGCACGTAAAAGAACCCACGGCAACAAGAGAGTTGTCCCTGGCAAATTTGTTAGAAAAAAGCCACTCTGATAGGGAAACAAATACTGTTGCAGACAGGAAAAAAAAAGAAAAAAATGGGTGGCGCTGCTCTTGTGGCGACGTGCTCTCCCCGGGGAGAGCGGCCCGAATTTCGCGCAGAGAAATCTGCCGTGACCTAAAGTGGTATAAATAAATAAATGAAAATAAATAAATAAGACAAGAATAACAGCCAAAACAAATGAAGAACAATATCGAACTAACAAAAGAACGAAAAAAGAGTCCAAAATAAACCCCATCCCCATCCCAAGAAAACCATCCTAAAACCCCAAACAAACAAACAAAAAGCAAAATAAACCAGAACTCCACCCCCCCCCCCCTCCTCCTCCAACAATAACAACAACAACCAAATGGACATAAACAGAGGAAAGTGATGTATAGTTTCCTTTTAAATCATTTAAACACTTACATACACGTACACACCCTCACCCATATCCCCTTCACCACATATACTCATATATAAAGGAAAACAAGAAATAATAAAAACAGACATTGGATTCAGAGCAAAAAAGTAAAACAAAGACATCCATTCCCTCCCTCTCCCCTGGTCATATACACGCATGTACATGTGCTTTTTGATTTAAGGCAGAACAACGTTAATCCTTCCATCAAAGAATAAAATCAGGCAATATAAACCCACCCAGAAATACTATAATCAGCAATAACAATTTAGGTTATCTAATACAATGAAAAAGAAAATAAACAGGGACATAAAAAAATAAATCAGCATATTTTTGTCTAACACAAAAACGTAAAAATCCCCAAACAACAAGAAAGTAACAATCCAAAACCGAACCAATTACAAAAACACACACGCACTCACACACGTGTACACACACACACACACACACACACACACACAAAAACACACAACACACACACACACACACACCAGATTCAAAGGTGTTGAGGTCATATCATATCAACCCATATGTAAATCATTGCTCACACATGTACTCTATATGAATATGAAAACTTGAGTCATATCTGATATTTATGACAAGAATAACGTCAGTGACACTTTAATCACTCTCTTAAGTTTACAAGTCGTGTTCTGATCTTTTATTCATGAAATATCTTTTTAGATGTGTTTTATACTGATTTTTACTTTCAATACATTTCAAATTTTGGGGGAGTTTATTCCATAGGTCACTGCCTGAATACAAGAGGCTTGATTTATATAGGTTATTTCTGGATCTTGGAAATGTTAGCAAATGGTTGTGTCTATGTTGGTTAACTTTGAAAGCTTTGGTAATCTTCAGAGGTGCATTTTGATTAACAACTTTTTGCATAAACACAGCTTTATTGAATAAAAGTTGGTTTCGAAATGTCAGGACATTTATTTGCTTATAATCCTCAATTGTCAGGGTGCTTGTTTTTAACAATACAAGTTTTACTGCTCTTTTATATAAACGATAAATGAATTTCAAGTTCGTTCCACTGCAGGTATCCCAAATAGTTGATGCATAGTCAATGATTGGTAAAATGTGACCGCAAAAAATAGTTTTCGAGAATGATTATTTAGAAAGTGTTTAATTTTGGATAATTGAAGTAGCCTGTGAGCTAGGCGTTTACCTAGTGACATTATGTGATCAGTCCAAGTCATATTTTTGTCAATGGTAACACATAATATTTTATGAGAGTTAACTTCTTCAACTATTCCATTATCCAATAACAGAGCTTGAAACCTATCGTTCATTATTCGCCTTTTCTGTCTTGCTGATACGTACATACACTTTGTTGTTTGTGCATTTAAGGACATGTCGTTTAATTGAGTCCAAATAATCAATATGTCAATACTGTATTGAAGTTTGCAAGTTAACCTGCAAGAGTCTGGATCACTACAAAAGAGAGTGGTATCATCAGCAAACATTTCACAGCCACATTTAATAAAACAGGGTAAATCATTTACACAGATTGAAAATAAGAGTGGTCCCAATATTGAGCCTTGTGGTACCCCATATCTAATGGGCAATAGTTCTGATGTTTGATTGTTTACAGATACAAGCTGCTGCCTGTTAAACAGAAAATTTTATAGTAGTTGGATAACTTCAGGCGGCAGTTTGTACAAATATATTCTAATTTGCGGAATAACAAAGCTTTTTCAAAGTCAACAAAAAGGAGGCCAGTAAACATTGTCATTTAGATTGTGTATGAGACTGTCAGTGAGCTGAGTTAGAGCAGTGTGTGACAGGAATAGTGACAGGAATAGTTTTTTACCAAACCCTGATTGATCCTCTGCAATAGACTGCTTTTTTTTATAATGTAAGAATTTAGGGATGTTTGTATGTGTTTTTCAATGGGTTTAGATAGTACAGAGAGAATTGAAATGTTTATGTTTTCTAATACGTCAAATATTGTCACTAGCTTAAGATTAAATCGAAAGTTAATATGTTTTGAGTTAATATATTGTTCTAGGTAATGAAGATAATTTTCGCTTGACTTGTCACATGGTATAACTTTATTTGCTACATTTGAAAAATGGCTGTTTAATTTATCAGCTGATATGTAAAGAATGAACTGATGATTTTTTTAAACATGTTGATTATATAATGTATTGATGGCTTTCCAAATCTGGCGAGAGTCACTAGTGGTAATTAACAACTGTTAAAAGTAATTACGCTTTAATCTGCGTTTAATGGAATTCACTTTATTCATTTGTTTCTTAAATTGTTCATTTGTATCATGGGTTTCTTTAACTCTTTTTTTTATAAAGGGAGCATGTTTGTCATACACTGAGATAAATGTGTTAACCCAAAATTCAGCAGCTTCATTGGGGTCTCTGATTTGATATACATTGTGTAATGGTGAATTCATCAGATCTGAAAGAAAATTATCCTCACATAAGTGTTTGAATCTTCGGTAATATATAGTTTTATGCCCAACTTAAGAAATTTTCATGCGACGTTTAAACCAAGTACAGCAGACAGGATTATGATCCCTGCATCCACATGACGGAGCACATACTTCAGCTATGTGTTGTTTTGCGTTAGTGTCTATATGATCAGTTAAAGTTACTGAGTTATCTGTTATACGTGTGGGTTTATCAATTAGTTGTTCCAGACCAAGCATCATATAGTTGTGATTCCATTTCCGTTTAGGTTTGAGTAAGTCTATGTTAAAATCTCCAAGAATAATAGTTTCACAGTTTAAAAGTGCAGCTTCATCCATTAGAGAATTGAATCTTTCAAACCAGTCAGTGGTTTCTGACGGATTTCTGTATATGAATCCTATCAAAAGTGGACTACTGTGCTTAAATTTGATTTCTACCCAAATCGATTCAATATCATACACATAAAAATTGTATAGCTTTTGACAGCATAATGAAGATGCAAAATATGTTAATAAGCCTGTAGTTTTTGGTTTGTATGGATCTTGGCGAAATAGTTGATATCCTGGAATGTGCATGTCTGCATCAGTTATATTTGAAGAAAGGCGGGATTCAGCAAAGCCAAACAAATGAAACTTACTCCCATCATTAAATAGTATGCTAGCAATGTTATCTTTTTTATTGGTTGCATTGTTTATGTTGAGGTAGCCTACTCATAGACCATGTTTTATTGGCCACTTGTCTGAGGTAAGAGACATGACGTAGAGGGAGGAGTGCGGCTAATAACGTTGTGATAGAATTTCAGATTTAAGAGAGCAATGGCACAAAGAAAAAATCAAACAAAATAAAAAGATACAGAATTGAGAAACCCCAAAACAAACACGTAATTGAAATATAAACACTCACTAAGATATACAGATATGATCTTATAATAACTTTTTCTAACAAAAATAAGTAATTAACAAAATAAGTGTATACACATACACACACTAATTCAGAATCATTATATCGTAATGCAATTTAAAATCCTATAAAGTTAAACAAAACTATACAGTAAAGAGAAAAATGAGAAAATGAGATCAAATAGAAAAGATTAAAGGTTTAAAAATAGACTATCGGCTTGGAATAAGTATCCTATTCCATTTTCGTAGCTTCTAACTGTTATTGCTCAAAAGTCTCTATCAGTATACTTACTTTACTTCACTTTTTCCTTCGGCTTGTACTCTGTGGTGTCGCGGGGAGATATAACTGTCTGTCTGCTGCAAGGCGGGTAGCTTGGAGGAGGGACAATCCATGGACTCTCAGTGTTTCTGCCACGGAATCACTCCAGCGTCGCCTGGGTCTACCTCTGGCTCTCGTGCCAGAGTACCTCAAGTTGTAAGCACGCAAGGCTGGCTGGTTTGGCGGCATCCGTGTGAGGTGCCCGAACCACTTTGTTCGTTGTTGTTCAATATGGTGTAATAATAATAATAAATGGAATTTATATAGCGCTATATCTTGCAGAGACAAACTAAAGCGCTTGCACTCAACTCATTCTTACACAGTCATACAACCAGTAACAAGTAATAGTTCCATCAAGTCCAAATGTGCACGCACGCACACACACACACACACACACACACACACACACACACACACACACACACACACACACACACAGGTTACACACCCTGGCAGGGCAATAGAATCTTGGCTGTTGAAGGCAGGAAAAAAACTATGAGATGAAGCAGGGGAGGAAAATCTTAGGTTTGAAATAAATATGTCTTGAGACTGGCTTTAAAAGTGTCATAAGAAGGCTTTTGGCGGAGAGAGAGAGGGAGATCATTCCACATCAATGGACCAGAAATTGAGAAAGAGCGACGGCCGATGGTGGATTGATTGAATCTAGGTGTTCGTAAGGACAAGGTATCTGCAGCAGAGCGGAGAGAACGAGAAGGAGTGTACAAGTTAAGACATTCACAGAGGTAGGCGGGTGCTGTTTTGTGGACACATTTGTAACAGAGGGTACTGATCTTATAGTTTACTCTCTGTGGCACAGGCAGCCAGTGGAGAGATCGCAAGAGAGGGGTAATATGCTCAGATTTTTTTTCTTTCTGAGGATTAGACGAACTGCAGAGTTTTGTATACGTTGAAGGGATTGGATTGATGATGCTGGCAGACCAGCCAACAGAGAATTGCAATAGTCCAGACGTGAAAGAATGAGAGACGCAACAAGTTTGGATGTTGCATCGGTGGACAGGTACTTTCGAATTGCACTAATACGCCGTAATTGATAGTAGCAGGACTGGCAGGTCTGGGTGATGAATTTTTGCATAGAGAGTGTGTTGTCAATAATGACCCCTAGATACTTCACAGCAGTGGATAAAGGGACTGATGCATTGCCAAGTTGTATTGAAGCTGTTGTGATGGTAGAGAGTTTGTGTTTGGTCTCTACAAGCATGGTTTCCGTTTTATCTGCATTTAGCTGTAATTTGTTCTGTATCATCCAATCTGGCAGGTACTGACTGAATCTTGTTTACGGTGACTGTCTGGAATCGGTCAGTAAGGTATGAACTAAACCAGGTAAGGGCTGTACCAGTAACACCAAATGTTTTTTTAAAGACGGGAGAGAAGAATAGAGTGGTCAATAGTGTCAAAGGCTGCAGATAAGTCGAGTAGAGTAAGAAGAGAGATTTTCCCTGAATCAGAAGCGAGTAGAAGTGTGTTTAAGGTGTAGGACGAGTGTGGCTCCTACCATGTCTCTGATCTGATCAATATCAATGTTCAATAAACAGCTTGATAATTGAGCAAAAAACGACTTCACTGTGTAAACATTGTTAAATATACTGCAGCATGACACTAATATTATTTCTGAGAGAGAGGGAGAGAGGCAGAGGTTGTGACAGAGAGACAGAGTCAGGCAGAAAGAGGCTTTTAACAGAGAATAATATACTATATTACATAGAGGTATAGAGGGAGACAACTTGACATGGCTAGTACTGTAACATATCATCAGTAGGTTATGTCCTGAGGTGTGAAATAACACAATATTGGGAAAATGGGGGGGGGGGGAGGGAGGGGATGAACATGGAAAGGTGAAAATCACAACATTCAACAAAAAAATTGAACGTATAAAACTTACTAGGTAATTATAGTAAACGTGATTCTCACATATGCATGTGAGAACATGTATGCATTCACCCTGCACATGTGCGGGACACTTTACCTCCCCCCCCCCCCCCCCCCCCCCCCCCACACACACATACACAAGCTCACACATACATACACTCATATACCCTTATATTCACATGCTTCCAATATACTAGGGTTGGAACAGTTCCATTAACAGACCTATAATTTTGTCTGTTTGGGATTCTGGTAGGCTTACAGTCTGTCGACCAGCGTAACTGGGTTCCTGGGTTGTCTGGGTGGAAAGTGAAAGTCATAGTCAGTCACAGGTGGATACTTTGGAGAGGTGGAAAGGACAGGGGACATAGGAACACTGGAGTTAGTGTTGTCTGTCATGGAGGGTACCGTCTCCATACTTCGGTGCCCCTTCACTGCGTCCACATAGCTGGCAGGAAGGGAGCGTGGTTTAGTATGTGGCGGAGATGGCATCACCGGGTAATAGTTACCATGGTCACAGAGGTTTCGGGGGAAAGTACATCACATCCTCTGTAGCTTGGATGTAGGCTGTCACGGTACATCATTTTTTTGGGTGCACCCGACTTGGCTAGGAAGGAGGGGGTGTTATCGATGTAAAGCAACCCCTTCCTGAATGCAGGCGTGTCTCAGATTGGCTGTCGATCGTGAAGCAGCCTCTCTGAGCGGGTGTCGTCCAAGGGGAGGAAGGAGTGAGGAGGCATGTAGTGCGGCCCGGGGAAACACGTCTCTGAGCAGTCGGATCAGCCTGACCCAATCTGCTGAAGAAACAGGACCCGTGTAGCAGTTATTGATCCCTACGTGGAATACCACACGTCTGATGAGGGGTGAAGGGGGGCGAGACGATAGCCACTGACACAGGTGGTCGACAGTCAGGCCAGGCACTGACAGGTTACAGACCGGGTGGCTGTGTGTTGGCATTTTGTTGTTGTCCAATTGTACCAACACAGAGTCACCCAACAGTAGTGTGTTGATATTGGGTGGGACAGATTTCTGCTTCAGAGCAGTTAAGGGAGATAGGCGGGGTGGGGCTTTGTTGGTAACTGGGGACTTGGGCTGTTTGTGTGTCTGTGTATTGAGATGTGTGGCTGTGGAGTGTGAATGAATAGGGTGGGGGGTGTGGGCAAGAATGGGTTGTTTGTTAGGTTGATTGTTAGTCAAAGGGGAGTGAGAGTGAGAAGTCTGTAATAAATAATTTGTCTGCAAGAATTGGCTGCTTGTTTGTCTGCGTGTGCACAGATGGAGAGTTTATTTGTTTACATTGTGTCAGTGGTTTGTCTGCAGTGGCTGAGAGTGAATCTGTTGCATTGTCTGAAAGAACTTCAAATCTGTTTGAAACATCTACACTATATTTTTCTGTTTGTGGGGACAGTTCAGCAGGAGGAGGCTCTGTGTTTGCATTGTCTGTCTGTGTCGCTGAATGATGTGACTGTTTGGCAGCAGAGAGAGTCTGTAGATGTGTCTTGGTGCTGTTGTTGACATTGCTTTGACTGTCTTTGAATGACTGGAGCTTGTTTGCTGTTTCTTTCAATTGGGTTTGCTGGGTTTTGTGGCTGTCTTGTAGTTTATTGATATGATTTGAAACTGCTTGTTTCATGATTTTCATGGAGTTTTTCATTCTGATCTCTGAATCAGAGATGTTTTGGGTGTTGTGTTCTATCTGTTGTCTTGTTTGCAAAAGTTGAGATTCAAGTGTACGTATTTTGCTCTGCATGTTGGAGATGGTGAGATTTGCAGCAAAGAGTTGACTGTAGAGCATGGTTACTGCAGCAATGTTAGACATCTCCGTGAGGGTGTAGGGTTAGTGCGTTGGAGTGTAGAGGGGTCACATGTTGATAGGTGAGTGTTGGCGTTGAGGGAAGAGTCTGGACTGGGGGAGGGGGTAGGAGTGGGGCAGGTTTGAGGTTGGTAAGGAGGAGAGGAAGGGGAGGTGACGGGGAGTCAGGAAATCTTGTTGTTGAAGGGAGGGGTTGAGGATCAGGTGAGGGGTCATGGAGAAGGGTGGGGGTGGTATTCACCTCTGGAGGTGGAGGAGGAGGGGGTGAAGCATCCTTATCAGGGATGAGGCCTGGGGGGAGGGGTGTAGAGAGTGGGGTGTGGGGCAGGGTGGATTGGAAGGAGAGGGTGATGAGGGGACTGATGGAGGAGGGTGGATTGCAGATTGGAGGGCTGTGGAGTTTGGGGAAATAGGGTGGGGTGAACTGGAGGGAGTAGATGCTGACTGGTCAGGTGGGAGAGAGTGGTCATCAACAAGCGCTGGCTGGGGGGACTGGGATGGCAACACTGGAGGGGTGCTGTCCATGATGGCCAGTGGATCATGGGGGTTTGGTGACACAATGGAAAAAGTACATTTTGGGCATTTGCTGTAGTCGGGTTGACTTCTGCCAATTCATTCACAATAGTTTTTAGAGTATCAAACTCCTTCTCGACCCACAGCTGGCACACATTTCCCTGTATCAATAGTGTCCCAGTGGAGTGATATATATGAATGGATAAAAGTTATCAGGAGTCTACAGAAACTTGAATGAAAGAGTGCCAGAGTTCATTTGGCAGAGTTGGAGTGTATTCTGTCGGCACAGTTAATTGATGTTTGTTGTTTTTATCAAATTCGGTAAAGGTGGAGGAGATACCTGATGGCTGATATTGACCACAATATCTCTCAAAAAGTACGAATCTCCATAGGAGTAATTTCGTGTGGGGGGTATCAAAAGTCACTTGATATGGGTCTTGAGTGGGCTGTATAGTTTCAGTGGTTAAGCACTTAGCACTCATGGATCGTGTAGTGGAGCTGGTAAACTAAAATGCTGTGTGGCTAGAAACTTCATAAATTTAGAAAAAAGAAACCTGCAGTACTAAAAGAGAGAAAAAAAATAGGAAAAGAACCTTTTTTTTTTTAAAAGAATAATGGTGCCTTCTGCCATGTACTTCATGTCAATGATAATAATAATAATAATAATAATAATAATAATAATAATAATAATAATAATAATAATAATAATAATAATAATAATAATAATAATAATAATATATGGCATTTATATAGCGCTGAATCTTGTAAAAAAAAAAATCGAAGCGCTTGCACTCAATCATTTACAGGCATGCAACTCTCCTTAAACATAATGAACAACAGATTTCAAATCCATGCGCGTGCACGCATGCACGCGCGCACACACACACACCACACACACACAACACACACACACACACACACACACTCGGAACAACACTTAGAAGGTGAAAGATGCTGTTGAAAATTAGGGACAGATATTTGGGGGGAAAGTCTCAGGTAGGAAATAAGTGTGTTTTGAGGCTGGATTTGAAGGTATCAAGTGAAGGCTTTTGTCGAAGTGAAAGAGGGAGGTCATTCCAAGTGGATGGACTAGAAACAGAGAAGAAGCGACGGCCAACAGTGGTTTGTTTGAATCTGGGTGTTTGAAAGCACAAAGTATCTGCGGCTGAACGAAGGGAACAGATGAAGACAGTTACAGAGATAAGGGGGTGTGGATTTGTGGAGACATTTGAAACAGAGGGTATTGATTTTATACTCCAGTCTGTGTGAGACAGGCAGCCAGTGAAGAGATCGCAAAAGAGGAGTGATGTGTTCAGATTTTTTCTTTCTTAGGACCAGTCGAGCTGCAGAGTTTTGTATGCGTTGAAGAGAGTGGATAGATGATGCTGGTAGGCCAGCCAAAAGAGAATTACAGTAGTCTAAACGTGAAAGAATGAGAGATGTGACAAGCTTGGATGTTGCATCAGTGGACAGATACTTGCGAATCGCGCTTAATCGCCGTAATTGATAGTAGCAAGACTGGCAGGTCTGGGTGATGAATTTTTTCATAGAGAGTGTGTTGTCAAGAACTACTCCTAAATACTTCACAGAGTTGGACAAAGGAACTGACGTATTGCCGAATTCTATTGAAGTTTTTGCGATAGAGGAAAGTTTATGTTGGGTCCCTATAAGCATGGCTTCGGTTTTATCGGCATTAAGTTGTAACTTGTTCTGAGTCACCCAGTTTTGAATGTCTTGAAGGCAGTAGGACATATTTGTCAGGAGGGAAGGCAAGTTTTCAACAGTATCACTGCACTGAAGCTGAGTATCATCGGCATAGAAATGATGATCAATATGGTGGTTGTTTATTATATGTGAGAGTGGAGCAGTGTAGAGAGTAAAGAGAACAGGGCCCAGGACTGATCCCTGCGGGACTCACATTCCATTTTGACAGGTTTTGATTGAATTTTGTTTACAATAACTTTCTGGAACCTGTCTGTGAGGTATGAAGTAAACCAGGTGAGGGGTTGTGCCGTTAATACCAAAACGTATTTGGAGGCGAGAAAGAAGAATTGAGTGATCTATGGTATCAAAGGCTGCAGATAAGTCAAGAAGAGTGAGGAGGGAGACTTTTCCTGCATCAGAATCAAGTAGAAGTGTATCTAAAGTGTGGACTAAGGTGGTTTCGGTGCTGTGGTTGGGGCGATAGGCAGATTGAAAAGTGGGAAGGAGATCATTGGAATGAAGGTGACTGTTGAGCTGTTTGAGAACGACTTTTTCTAGTACTTTAGAGACAAAGGGTAAGTTTGAGACAGGCCTATGTCAATGATATATACAGTTTAGCACAGAGCAGGGCATTGTTCATGAGTCAGTTTACCACAACAGATGGAAAACTATAGGGTATGTACAACTACAGTGAGGAGCTGTACACTGTGTGATGTTGAGCCTTGGTAAGAAAGGGCACACAATACCTTAGTTGTGTTGTAGCCTAGGCCTAATGGCCAATAGCCTAATGATGAAAACACTTGAGACTGGACAACAAGGAAAGCAGGCCATGGGGTCAGCTTAACAGTCCAACAGCAATGAACTCCACTTGACGCTGGACACAAGGAAGGAAGGCCCAGCACCCCCCCCCCCCCCCCCCCCCCCCCCCCCCCCCCCCCCCCCCCTCCCCCCTCCCCCCCCCACCTCAAGACCAAAGGTCCAGCAACAGTCCACCACTTCACCACATCACAGCTCTTTGTTGGAGACCAAATATTTGTAATGAAATCCCAATATCTCACATTTGCACAGATTTTTATAACCAAAAAATTAACATTTTGTTTACTAATGAAGACTGAATCCTTGTGTATAATTTTCAAATGAATCACATTTGATCAACTTTTAAAAACACACCTTCTCTGGAGAGCCTCTCCTGGCACGTCTTACTCCTAGGACAGCAGTGTGTGTGTGTGTGTGTGTGTGTGTGCGTGTGTGTGTAATTATAATCATACTCAATTGACAGTTCATTCTCTTATTAGCATTTTGTCTATTGAAATTGTCCTGTGTCATTTGAAATACATTACTTAATTAATCCAAATATTAAGTGTAATTCTGCTTTCATAAAGTATTATTATATGGTTCGTTTTGTTGTTGATGGTAATGGTAGGGGTTTCTAGTACTGAATTAGTTTTGAGTTGTTTTTGTTTTGTTGAATTGTCGTGGTTTTTTAATTAATGTGTTGCTTGGTTTGTTTGTTTTTTTGGGGGGTTCTTTTGGTTTTATTGTTTCCAGTATTTATTTGTTCCTATTCGTGTATGTGTTGTTTCTCTGTGTTTGTTTTGTTTGTGTGATGGGGGGATATTTGGGGGGGGGGGGGCTCTTTTTGTTTGGGTTTTTTTTCTTCTTTTTTTCTTTTCTCCTCTTTTTTTGCTTTTGTTTTGTTTTTGTGTAGCTGTTGTTTATGTCTTTCTATTTGGGTTGTTGTTGTTTGTTGTTGTTGTATTTGATTGTTTAGATTTGGGGTTTTGTTTCTTTCTTTCTTCCTTTATTTGTGTTTGTGGGGGGTGGTGTGCGTTTTTATCTTTATTCATTATTTTCATGATTAGAGTCAGGGGCATGGATGCTGAAGTATCTACGGCAACGTAGTGTCAAAAGCGCCAGTTTCCAGGAGTGTTGCGTAACTTCATTGTGTGTAATATCTCCGGGGGGGGGGGGGGGGGGGCCGACTCCTTGCTTTTCCAGGCTAATGTCTTCATAGAGGCGGTGTGCACCGGTTGCTGTCAATTCTCAGGGCAGAATTTCATTCGTAGTGGCTGGCTAATATGTACGTTACCTTGATGGAGGCAAAAATCGGTCACATGCAAAGTACGATGCGTGTTGGGTGATCTTTAGTCCAGCGGAGCTATCGATTATGGATGTGGGGGCCGCAAGTCACTCGCTTCGTGCTACGGGCCACCCTAAACTCAGAGCCAGTGGTGGCATGTTACAGTTCTACAGCAACGCGATGCTATGCTACATGTGTTTTATTTATTTATTTATTTTATTCTTTTATATCGAGGATCATGGAATAAGCACTTATGTGCTTTTTTACACCAGTCCCCGTGTGTAATTTGTGAATTCTGTCATCTGTTCCCACCGGCACACAATGGCCTACTCTTAGGAAAAACGGAACAGGATTTACGTGTGCGCAAGAGTTGGTTGCGTTCGCACACGGTGAGCCTTTATTGTCTCATCGAAGGACTGGGGGGAGTGGCATTGCCTCGATGGTATCAGGGAAATCCACCCGAAGGGCGAAGGGGTTTCCTCCTCTTTTTTTCTTTTTTTTGTTTTTTTTACTTTTTTTTTCCCTTTTCTTTTTTTTTTTTTTTTTTTTTTTTGTTTTTAAATTTTTTTTTTTCTTTCTTTCTTCCCCTTTATTTTTTTTTCTTTTTTTCTTTTTTCTTTTTTTCTTTTCAGGGCTTCTTTCTCCCCTTTTCCCCCCTTCCAATTTTTTCTTCTTTTTTTCCCCCCCCTCCTCTTTTCCCTTTGTCCTTCTCCCCTTCCCACCCCTTCTAAACCCTTGGGGCAGTTTTCTCTATCCCCTTTTGTCGTTTCCTTAGCCCTCTCCTGCCTTCTTTTTTTTCTTTCCCCCCCCTTTTTTCCCCCCGCTCTCCTTCCCTTTCGGGCCCCCTTTTCTCCCCCATTGGGCTTTTTCGTTCCCCCTCTATCTCTTTTTTTTTTTTTTTATTTTTTTTTTTTCGGGTCTTCCTTTTTTTTTTCCCCTCCCCCCTTTTTTTTTCTTCTCTTTCCCCCGGCCCCCTTTCCTCTTTTTCCTTTTCTTGCCAAAATTTTTCGTTCCCCCCCTTTTTTTTCTCTCCCTTTAAATGTTTTCCTTTTTAAATCCCAAAAAACCCCTTAAAAACAAGGGGGTGCATTCGGCGCCCAATGTTCTGCCATATATCCCGTCCCCGACCCCCCCCTTTAAAATCGCCACCGAAGCTGCCCCCAACCCCCAGTGGGGGTTTGGGGGGGGGGTTTTGTTGGGTTTTGGTGTTGGGGGGTTGGGGTTTGTGTTGGTTTGTTTTTGGGGTTTGTGTGTGTGTGGGGAGACCTTTTTATGTTTTTTATTAAAATTTATTTCACTTTAAGTCAGGCAATTTCTCCCTGAAATTGGGGCTCCCTCCCCGGGAGGTGCGTCGCCCAAAGCCCCCCCCTTTTTTTTTCTTTTTCCTGCGAAACGTTTTTTGCCCTATCAAGGGTTTTTTTCTACAAAATTTCCCGGGGACAACCTTTTGTTCCGGGGTTTTTTACTGCGCAAATTATGTTTAACAAGGAAACCTTTCTTTTTATCGCTCATCCGAAAAAGTATCCAGCCCACCTCCAGACAAGGATGGGGGGAAGTTTCGGGTCCAAACGAGATTCAAACCACCGCACACTTCTGAACCCGGACTTTCGCTTTCAAAAAAAAGGGGCGTTACCTTAACCACTGATCCCCGTTTTGGTGTCTGTGATTTTGTGGTGTGTCTGTGTGTTCTGTGTGTCTGTTTGGGTGGGCGTGTGTGTGGGTGCTGGTCTGTGCGCGCCCCCAAAATTTATTAACTGGGCGGGTTTTCTATAAGTATGTGTGTGCATGCGGCGTCCCGGGGTTTTATTGTTGTGCTGCGCGCGTGGGCTGCGTGTGTGGTGTGTGTGTGGTGGTTTGTGTGTGGGGTTTTTGGGTGTGTGTGGGGTTTGTGTGTGTGTTGGTTTGGTGTGTGTGTGTGTGTGTGTGTGGTGTTGTTTTGTGAACAATTCCTGGCAGAAAGTCACATGGGGGGGCAGTTCTTAGTGGGCAGTGCCATCTCCTCCACCCGCCATCTTTGCTCTCCTTTTACCCCCCCTCTCCTGCACCTACCTCAGCGCCAGCAGGTCCCACCAGTGACGCCATGGCCCGCGCCCCGGCGGTGAGTATGTCCTGACGTCACCTGCACGTCTCTGCCCAGCCGGACGGGGGGCAGGACGGGGGCAGTGTAAGGCCACACCCTCCCCGCCCCCTAACAAAGACACGGCGCTTTTTCCCCCCAAAAGGACAACGGCGTTCTCAACCTGCCCCATAACGGCTTCTCCGCGCCCCTTACGAAAAAGGGTCGGGGCAAGGTCCGTTCGAGAGGGCGTTCTGACCCCTGGCGCCTGAAGAACTGCCGCAAAAGGGGGGGGGCTGGGGGGGAGTGGGGTGGGGGGGGGGGGAAGGCTGACGCCACGGGGAGTCTCCCCGCGGGCTGCGCCGCCAACGCCCGGGGGCCCTCGGCCCCTGTCCCGGACACGGGGGGGGAAAGGGGGCTTTCTGCCCACAGAGGGGGGGTGGTGGCCGCTGACCCCTGCGGCGTGGGACGGTGGTGGGCTGCTCCATCTCCTTCCTCTGTGGTGTGGACTTTGCGCTGTCCCCGGGGCTGGACCCTCCACCAGGGCATCCTCTAAACCCTGGTCTTCAGCCCCTCGTGGTGGCCGGCTGCTGTGGGCTGGCCACCCTGCACAATCCCTGGCAGCCCAGCGCTCTGTAGGAGGGGGCGTGTTGCGGCCTGGCCCCGTGTCTGCTGGAGCAGGTGGTAGAGAGGGCGCTGGTAAGGGTGTATGGCAAGGGCGGAGGATGACGTGTGCCGCTGAAAGGCTTTATGGTCAGAATGGTGAGGGGATGAGTGTGCCCCTGTAAAAGGTTTATGGTCGAATAGAGGGGAAGACGTGTGCCGCTGTACGGCTTTATGGTCAAATGGTGAGGAGGATGACTGTGCCGCTGTAAAGGGTTTAGGTCAGAATAGGGGAATGACGTGGCCCCTTAAGGGTTTTGGTCGAATAGGGAAAAAAGGTCCGTGTAAAAAGGTTTATGGTCAAATAGAGGGAATGACGTGTCCCCGTAAAGGCTTTTTGGTCAGATGGTCGGGGGGATGACGTGTCCGCTGTAAAGTTTATGGCAGAATAGAGGGAAAGAGTGGCCGCTAAAAAAACTTTTTTTGGTCAGAATAAGGGAAGAGTGTGCCGCTGTAAAGGGTTTTGCAGAAAAGGTGAGGGGGAGGACTGTGCCGCTTAAAAGGGTTTTATGGGGCGGTGGTGAGGAGGAGGACTTTTTGCCCGAAAGCTTTTTGTCAGTGGTGAGAGGAGGGCGTGTGCCGCGTAAAGGCTTTATGATCAGGGGGTGAGGAGGATGACTTTTGCCCCGAAAAGGGTTTTTTGGCAGATGGTCCCGGGGGATGACGTGTGCCGCTGAAAAAGGTTTTGGTCAATGGGCAGGAGGATGACGGTGCCGCGAAAGGGTTAGGGCAGAGCAGGAGGGTACGTGTGCCGTGTAAGGCTTTTTGTTAAATGGTCAGGAGGGTGCGTGGCCCCGTAAAGGGTTTATGGTCAGAAGGGAGGACGAGACGTGTGCCGCTGTAAAGGCTGATGGGCAGAATAGAGGGGGAAAGATTTTCCCTGTAAAGGGTTTATGGTCAGATGGCAGGGGGAGCGGAGCCGCTGTAAAGGCTTTATGGCAGGATGGTGAGGGGGAGACGGTGCCGCTGTAAACTTTTGGCGGATGGTGGGAGGATGAGTGGCCGCGTAAAGGGTTAGGCAGAATAGAGGGAATGACGGTGCCGCTGTAAAGGTTTATGGTCAGAATAGAGGGGTGACTTGTCCCCGTAAAGGGTTTTGGCAGGATGGTGAGGGGGAGAGTGGCTACTGAAAGGCTTTTTGGGAGGTGAGGGGGAATGAAAGTTTGCCCGTAAAGGGTTTTGGTCAGAAAAGGGGGAAAGAAGTGTGCGGGGTAAAGGGTTTTAAAAAAATACCCGTAAAACGGGCAAAATAGAGAAATCGTTCCGCGTAAATTTATGGCGAAAAAAAGGAAATGACGTTCCCCGAAAGGTTTTGCCGAAAGAGGAATGACGGGGCCGCTTAAAGGCTTTAAAGGGTAGGGGGGGGTGAGGGAGGAGAGTGTGCCCTTAAGGTTTAAAGGGCAGGGGTAGGGAGGGGAGTGTCCGCTGTAAAGGCTTTATGGTCAGAAATTAGGAAGAGTTGCCCCGGGAAAGGCTTTATGGGCAGAATAGGGGAAAGAGGTGCCCCTTAAAGGCTTTATGGTCAAATGAGGGAATGACGGGGCCCCTTTTAAAGGCTTTAGGCAAAAAAATGGGTCCCAAAAGGATGGAAATTTAAAGTTTACTTAAAGCTTTACAGTAAACTGCTCTCGATTTGGTCAAAACTGTGCGATGACATGGCAGCCAAAGGCCCAACATACGATGTGACGTCATTCGGGCTTAAAAAATTACATGGGAAAATTACAATGGGCATCCCCCTACGGGAAATGATCTGAAGGTCAACTATGAAATATAAAACCCTCTCCACGAAAAATTTTTGCGGCAATTTTCGGTCAAAAATCGTTGGAAAATTTTGATGTTTTAAAACAAAAAAACCCAAATGGGGATTTTTCTTTCCCGATGCGGGGATTCAAAAAAAAGATTTTTTTCTAAGGAAAAGTTTTTAAGTCATAGTGTTTTTGTAATAAACCCTTAACCTACTGACGTTATGGAAGATTGGCTGAATTATACAATGCATTATCTCAATATGGCAGTTTCAATGCCCCAATAGCAAAACAAAATAATAATAATATAAAAAATAATAAAAATAATAATAATTTATGTGGGAAATTTTAAAAACGTGATCTTTTTAAAGCAACAAATCAAAGCGCTGATGGTACGGGGAAAACCCTTTACGAAAACAGAAATGCCCCTTTGGGGCTGACCTTGACCCCTCGACCTTATTTCCCGGCTTTTCTTTTTTAAAATGATTTTGAGAAAGGGAGAAGAGACAGACCCAAAGAAACCAATAACTTCTGAAAACCCGAAACTCTGAAAAGATTTAATGTTTAAGGGGTTTTGGCCCAAAAAATTTGTGGGTTGGGATAGAAAATGGGTTTCTTTTTTGTAAAGCCAAAAGCACAAACAAATAAAGGGTTTATATATTTAAAAAGAAAAAAAACCAAAAATACATGCCAAATAAAAACCAAGAGAGAGAGCCCGCAGACAGACAAGCAGAGAACAAACAAGACACACAGGGTGAGAGGGGTAATTTTAAAAGCGACCTTTTGGTTCAGTTAAAGGAAGCCGGGGTAATTAACCTGCAATCTCCTTCCTTCCTGGTACCGCTGTTACAGTTATAGGGGGTAAGCTAGGGTAATTAACCTGCAATCTCCTTCCTTCACTAGGTGTAAACGCTGTTCCCTGTGTGTATGGGGTTAAAGTGATAGAGGGTATTTAACCTGCAATCTTCCCCTTCACCAGGTGTAAACGCTGTCCCCTGTGTGTATGGGGGTTAAAGTGATGGAGGGTATTTAACCTGCAATACTCCCCTTCACCAGGTGTAAACGCTGTCTGCAATATGTGTGGGAAGTGATCGAGGGGTATTTAACCTGCAATCTTCCCCTTCACCAGGTGTAAACGCTGTCCCCTGTGTGTATGGGGGTTAAAGTGATGGAGGGTATTTAACCTGCAATACTCCCCTTCACCAGGTGTAAACGCTGTCTGCAATAGGTGTGGGAAGTGATGGAGGGGTATTTAACCTGCAATCCTCCCCTTCACCAGGTGTAAACGGTGTCCCCTGTGTGTATGGGGTTAAAGTGATCGAGGGGTATTTAACCTGCAATCCTCCCCTTCACCAGGTGTAAACGGTGTCCCCTGTGTGTATGGGGTTAAAGTGATCGAGGGGTATTTAACCTGCAATCCTCCCCTTCACCAGGTGTAAACGGTGTCCCCTATGTGTATGGGGTTAAAGTGATCGAAGGGTATTTAACCTGCAATCTCCTTCCTTCCTGGTAGTGGTGTTACAGTTATAGGGGGTAAGCCAGGGGTAATTAACCTGAAATCTTCCCCTTCAACAGGTGTAAACGTTGTCGGCAATAGGTGTGGGAAGTGATGGAGGGGTGTTTAACCTGCAATACTCCCCTTCACCAGGTGTAAACGCTGTCTGCAATATGTGTGGGAAGTGATGGAGGGGTATTTAAACTGCATATTCCCTCTTCACCAGGTGTAAACGCTGTCCCCTGTGTGTATGGGGGTTAAAGTGATGGAGGGTAATTAACCTGCAATCTTCCCCTTCACCAGGTGTAAACGCTGTCCCCTGTGTGTATGGGGTTAAAGTGATGGAGGGGTGTTTAACCTGCGTGTTTCCCCTTGCTCAGGTGGGGTCGCTGTGGCTGGTGGGGGTGTGCTACAGCTGTATGGGGGTGGGGTACGGGGTGACGGCGGGCATGTTCCCCCCAGCAGTGCTGGACATCACCGGTCCCCGCCTGTACCCCCTGACCCTGGGCCTGCTCTGCACCGGAGAGGGCATCATGGACACCGCCGTCGGCATCCTCACAGGCAGGTGACGCACTCACCAACACCACGCAGGCACGCAGACAAACAGAAAAGGTAGAAAGGTACAGTCACGTGCATGTACAGGTACAGGTACACGTCTCTCTGTCTCTCTGTCTCTCCCTCTCTCTCTCTCTCTCTTTATATATGTATATAGATATACATATATATAGTTAACATCAGTGCAAACTCCACTCTCCCCAAAAGTCCTTCGGATGAGACTATAAACCGAGGCCCCTTGTGCGAACGCACGCAGAACATCTTGCGCACACGTTAAATCCTGTTCCGCTTTTCGTAAGAGCAGGCCATTGTGTGCCGGTGGGAACAGATGACAGAATTTACAAAACCGCATACACACGGGGACTGGATGTAAAAAGGCACATAAGTTAAACGGTTAAATTCCATTATCCTCGACATAAAAGAATATATATATATATATAGAGAGAGAGAGAGAGATAGATAGGTAGATAGATAGATAGATAGAGATAGATATAGATAGATATATACGTATCTATATATATATATATATATATATATATATATATATATATATATATATATATTTCTCTGTCTGTCTGTCTGTCTGTCTCTCTCTCTCTCTCTATCTCTCTCTCTCTCTCTCTCTCTCTCTCTCTCTCTCTCTCTCTCTCTCTCTCTCTCTCTCTCAGTATATAGCAAATCATTCCACTCCAGACCTGGCCTAAATCTTTCTTCTTTCCTGGCAAAGTTCATTAATGTTGTTCAGTCCTTTACCAGTTCATTGTTGCTTCCACAGCAAAGATTCAAGGGAAGCAATCAAATCAAAGACAACTAATCATAAATAATAATACATGAAATTTATATAGCGCTTTATCTTGCAAAAAACAAATCAAAATGCTTTCATTCATCCTACTCATTCCCATACAGCCAGTTACAATTAATAGTTTTTACAAATTCAAATGTGTACACACACACACACGCATGCACGCACACCACACACACGCACACCCATAAAGGTTGTACACTCCGGCAGGGTGATGGGGTTTGGGCTGTTGAGGGCAGGGACAAGAACGAGATGGAACAAGAGGGGAAAATCTTAGCTTTGAAATTAATGTGTCTTGAGGCCGGATTTGAAAGCGTCATAAGAAGGATTTGGGCGAATGGACAGAGGGAGGTCATTCCAGATCGATGGACCAGAAACAGAGAAAGAGCGACGGCCGACGGTGGACTGGTTGAATCTAGGTATTCTTAAGTACAAGGTATCGGCAGCAGAGCGGAGGGAACGAGGAGTGTGCAGGTTAAGACATTCACAGTACTACCTCTGTGCAGTTTTATGGAGACATTGTAACAGAGGGTACTGATCTTATAGTTTAGTCTCTGTGGCACAGGCAGCCAGGGGAAAGACCGCAAGAGAGGGGCAATATGCTCAGATTTTTTTCTTCCCGAGGACTATTTCATTTCATTTATTTCATTATATCACTATAAGTCACGAGATTTATCTGCGTGAAATTCGGGCTGCTCTACCCGGGGAGAGGGCGTCGCCACAAGAGCAGCGCCTCCCTTTTTATTTTTCGTCTGCAACTGTATTTGTTTCCCTATCAGAGTGGCTTTGTCTAAGAATTTTTCCAGGGACAACTCTCTTGTTGCCGTGGGTTCTTTTACGTGCGCTGAATAATTTTGTGTAACACACGGGACCTCGGTTTATCGTCTCATCCGAAAGACTAGCACCCAGACCACCACTCATGGTCTAATGGATGGGAGAAAAGTTTCGGGGCCAAACGGGATTCGGACCACCGCACACTTCCGACCCGGACTTTTCACATTCTAGACAGGCGCGTTACCTCTAGACCACCGATCCACTAATCAAGCTGCAGAGTTTTGTATACGTTGAAGGGAGTGGATAGATGATGCTGGCAGTCCAGCCAAAGGAGAATTGCAATAGTCCAGACGTGAGAGAATGAGAGACGTGACTAGTTTGGATGTGGCATCAGTGGACAGGTACTTTCGAACTGCACTGATGCGCCGTAATTGATAGTAGCACGACTGGCAGGTTTGGATGATGAATTTTTGCAGAGAGTGTATTGTCTATAACGACCCCTAGATATTTCACAGCAATGGCTAGAGAGGCAGACGTATTGCCGAATTCTATTGAAGCTGTTGTGATAGAAGAGAGTTTGTGTTAGGTCCCTACGAGCATGGCTTCGGTTTTATCTGCATTTAGCTGTAACTTGTTCTGTATCATCCAATTTTGGATATCTTGAAGGCAGTAGGACATATTTGTCAAGAGAGAAGGCAGATTTTCGGGAGTTTTACTGCTAAGAATCTAGAGTCATCTGCATAAAAATGATGGTTGATCTGTTGACGATTTATTATGTGTGAAAGGGGAGCAGTGTAGATAATGGAAAGGACAGGGCCGAGAACTGATCCCTGTGGGACTTCAAATTCCAGTTTGGCAGATGTTGATTGAATCTTGTTTACTGCAGCTGTGTGGAATCGATCTGTAAGGTATGAACAGAACCAGGTGAGGGCTGTGTCTTTAATACCAAACCATTTTTGGAGATGGGAGAGAAGAACTAAGTGGTCTATAGTGTTGAAGGCTGCAGATAAGTTGGGAAGAGCAAGAAGGGAGATTTTTCCTGAGTCAGACGCGTGTAGAAGCGTGTTCAAGGTGTGGACTAGGGTGGTTTCGGTGCTGTGGTTGGCGCGATAGGCAGACTGAAAAGGGGTAAGGAGACTATTTGAATGAAGATGGCTGTTGAGTTGTTTCAGAACAACTTTTTCAAGGATTTTAGAGATGAACGGTAGGTTAGATACAGGTCTATAATTCTTCAGAGTGTTAGGATCGAGGTCGTGCTTTTTGAGTAGAGTTGTGACTAATGCAGTTTTGAGAGCTGTTGGAAAAATTCCTGAAAGAAGTGATGAGTTTACTATATTTGTGATAGTGGGTATAAAAGCTGTGGAAGGCACAGAGTGAAAAGAGAAGCAGGTATAGGATCAAGATAACATGATTTTATTGTTATTTCTTTCACAATCGTCTTCATTTCTTTCTCGCTTGCTGGATGAAAGAAAAGGAGAGGAGTGCCAGTGAATTGGAGATCAGGAGGCACAGGTTGGATAGAAGTCTGATCCAGTCTAGAGCGAATGTTACCGATTTTATCAGAGAAGAAAGAAGAGAAAATATCAGAAAGTTCAGAGGGGCTGTGAACAGTAAGCAGAGGGCTTGCATTAGCAGATCCAAGAAGAGTTGAGGTGAGGGGAAAAAGAAATTTCATGGACGTGGCATCAAGAACTTGAGCAAAGTAATAGTTTGTCTTTGCAGAATGAATCAAGGTTTTGACTTTGTTTATTTGTTTTCGCAAGAGCTGTTTGTTTTTGTTTTTCGCCACTGCCATTCTAGTTGGCGTTTGCACTTTGCAACCAGGATGTCATGGGTGTACCATGGGGCGTAGGGTCTGTCAGGCAGGAGACGGTCAGTGGGAGGTGCATGCTCATCAAGCACATGGCTGAGAACAGTATTGTAGTGTTTAGAAGGGTCAGTGTGATCAGGGCATGTCTCTGTTTGTATTTATTTCACGGGTTATTTCCCTTAACGTGTCCTCACTCTTTCAGCTGGACATGACTTAGCCATTGAATGAAGACACGGCGTGGACATTGTCAGGTGGTGTACCCAGGGTAGAATGAACTTGGCAGCGCTTATTCTTGCCCAGGTAGCAGGGTGCATGCTGGGTGCTGCTGTTGTTGTCATCCATACCTCTGGCCACAGCTGGCCAGGTCATGGAGGACAAAGTGTGCTGTAGGGGCGGGGTAGCTCAGTGGTCAGAGCGCTCACTCTCCCCAAGCTAAGGTTAAACAGCGTCGAGCGTGGTTACCAAGTGGATGGGTGACCGTTTGCCCGCCTTGGCTTCAGTACAGTCCCCCAGTTCACCCAGCTGTAAATGGGTACCTGCCAATTTTAGGGTCAGGGAAGGAGAAGCACTTTGTGTGTGTGTGTGTGTGCGTGTATGTATGTGTCGTGTGTGTGTGTGTGTGTGTGTGTGTGTGTGTGTGTGTGTGTGCGCGCGTCTATGTATGTGTCGTGTGTGTGTGTGTGTGCGCGCGCGCGTGTATGTATGTATGTGTCGTGTGTGTGTGTGCGTGTGTGCGTGTGTGTGTCGTGTGTGTGTGTGTGTCGTGTGTGTGTGTGTGGTGTGGTGTGTGTGTGTAGGAGTGCTGTGGACATCTCTTGATAGCATTCTGTTGAACTCCAGGCTGATTCAGTCACTGTCACTAAGTTTGTGCGTGTGTGTGCTCGTATGTTTGTGTGTATGTCTGTGCGTTTGTGTCTGTGTGTGTGCTGTGTGTGTGTCTGCGTGTCTGTGTGTGTCTGTGTGTGTGTCTCTGTGTGTGTGCTGTGTGCGTGTGTTTGTGTGTATGTCTGTGCGTTTGTGTCTGTGTGTCTGCTGTGTGTGTGTGTGTGTGTGTGTGCTGTGTGTGTGTGATGTGTGTGTGTCTGTGTGTGTTCTCTGTGTGTCTGTGTGTGTCTGTGTGTGCTGTGTGTGTGTTGCAGGAGTGCTGGTGGACATTTTCCAGTCGTACAGCTGGCTGTCTGTGGCGTACGGCTGTCTGTGTCTGCTCTGTGCCCTCCTCCTGCTGGTTGTCTTCTGCCTCCGCCCCTCCCCTCCCCTCCCCCTCACCACCACCTCCACCACCACCCGCCCCCCTGTACCGAGGAAGCAGCGTGAGAATTGTGTGTGACCTTGACCTGCATGGCTGGCCGTGGTGGCCTTGACACGATGAACTGGGAGGGAAGAGAGTGGTTGGTGGTGGGCGTTCCCCAGAGTAGCCTGTTGTTGTGTGGTGGAGGGAGGAGTCAGCCAGGATTGGACCCTGTCCTGGCGTCATGTCTAGACATGGCTGAGAGACTGTGGGTGCAGCACAGGATGGGGAGGTGGTCTGTACCGCTGCTGTTTAAGGACCGCGCCACACAGGCTCCCATACTCCGACTTCAGAGGATCTTTTTCTTTCTCCTTAAATAGAGAGTACAACATTCAAGATTTTCTTTCAAGAACAACCTCCAAGATGTACATAAACTTTAACAAAACCACAATATACGGGTGTGGGTGTGTGAAAATACTCACAGCACAAAATTCATTCCACAATGAAGTCCACAAATTGTAGATATGAAAAAAGAGAGAGAACATTCACAATACAGGGAAGGGTTTGGGAGTGAAGAGATTGTGGCGGATGAAGACAATCAAGATGCAGATAACATTCCAAGGGAAACCAGTCCAGGGACGCCAGTACCTGAGCAAGCTTGAGGCCAGGGAAGAGCAGCTGTGTTGATTCACCCTGCTGCAGTGCTCTCCCTGTGCTGCCCTCAGGGGCAGAGCAGCTGTGTTGATTCACCCTGCTGCAGTGCTCTCCCTTGCTGCCCTCAGGGGCAGAGCAGCTGTGTTGATTCACCCTGCTGCAGTGCTCTCCCTGTGCTGCACTCAGGGGCAGAAACTGGCCACCAGGCTTGGAGTTGAGGGATTGGAAAAAAGGAGCTTCTTCTTCTTCTTCTTCTTCTTCTTCTTCTTCTTCTTCTTCTTCTTCTTCTTCTTCTTCTTCTTCTTCTTCTGCTTCTTCTGCTTTTTCTGCTTCTGCTTCTTCTTCTTCTTCTTCTTCTTCTTCTTCTTCTGCTTCTTTTGCTTCTTCTTCTTCTTCTTCTTCTTCTTCTGCTTCTTTTTCTTCTTCTTTGTCGTCTTCGTCAAACGCTCAGATAGCAACTATTTGTCATATGTCTATTTCTGGTCCATCAATCTGGAATGACCTCCCTCTCTCCCTTCGTGAAAAGCCTACTTACGACAGCTTTAAATCCAGCCTCAAGACATACCTATTTGAAACCTAAGATTTTCCCCTCTTGTTTCATTCCATATCTGTCCCAGCCTTTAACAGCCAAAATTCCATCACCCTGCTGAAATGTACAACCTGTGTGTGTGTGTCAAGTCAAGTCAAGTCAAGTCAAAATTTTATTTCCAGATGGTACATTGAATAAGCAATGCATTTGCTGTTTTTCATCAAGCCATCTATCTAAGAACAAATTTCTCAATGATTATACTGAAATACTACATTATTGCATCCTTTATCATTGATAACCAGTAAAAAAAAAATTTTAAAAAAAAAGGAAAATCGATAACGTAATACATTGAAAATACAAATTACCACATATACATATACACGCATACACATACTCATACACACCTGCGCGCGTGTGCGCTCACGTCCAAACACACATTTAAATAAAGAATGTTTTAAGAATAAAAGAAGAAAATCATAAAACGTTAGGACAAACAAATTACTTCACCTACTGTTTCATCCATTTTTTCACGTTTTTACTTTAGATAATAAAAAGGTACAGGAACAAAACGTTAGAAAATACTAGACATTCGTTGCGTCATTACTGACAATTTTGCCTTCAATGACCTCCCTCCTCTCCTCCTCCACCCAGCAAACGTGTGCTTTTTATGCGCTCATACTCTTCAAATAGCGCTTTTCAAAAATAATATATATTCACACAATAACTATCAAAGAAGCAAGATAAGTCAAATAAGACAATAATAATGAGTATTATAATAGAGATACAATAATAGCAACAATTATCCATCACCATGAGACAACAATATAACAAATAATCCCCATCACCATGAGACAACAACATAACGATGATAACAGAAAAGCATTGGAAAGGATGGGGGGTGGGGGAGGAGTATCAGGGGAAAGGGGGAAAACACATTCAATCAAATAGAAAAATAATAATTTAAAAAAAACAATTATTCAAACAAGTAAAATTGCTATACGATACAAAATTCGAAAGCCCATAATCAACTGAACTATCAATCTAAAACAATATCAAACTAAAACAGTATTGCTTATAAAAGTACTAGTAATTTCATCTCTAACTGCAATAAAAACAACATCCACGATAAAATCTATTGAATTGGACAAGAGAAAGGGCATGAGGAGAGGAGAGGAAAGGAGAGGAGAGGAGAAGAGAGAGAGAGAGAGAGAGAGAGAGAGAGAGAGAGAGAGAGAGAGAGAGAGCTCCCTTCACATATACAGTGTGTGACTGTAGAATTTCTAGTCACAGTAAGACATACTTGAATTTTTTTTTTAAAGGAATGCCATAAGTGCTGATAAATGTAAGTATGGTTAATTTTGCATAGGTGAAAGATCAGTTTGCAGGGAGTATGTGATAACAACTTACCAGACCATCTAAACGCATTTTTTACTCGCTTTGAAAAGCATGATTTCTCAGATGAAATAAATGACCTGAAGCAATCCCTAGTTTCTGAGAATAGCGTCATTGTTGATGAAGAAATTATCTGTAAGCACTTAAAGGCAATAAGTATTAACAAATCTCCCGGACCAGATGGTATATGTGGAAGAACCCTGAAATTCTGCGCTACTGAGCTTGCCAGTGTCCTTCAACACCTGTTCCAGGCCTCACTGGATACTTGTCAGATTCCAGTTATTTGGAAAACTTCCAATGTAATACCTCTTCCAAAGAAACCCAATCCTTCTCGACCTAACGATTTTAGAGCTGTAGCTCTCACATCTCTTGTGATGAAAACGCTAGAAAAGATCGTAAAATCTCTCATTCTTTCCGCCACAGAGAAAGACCTTGACCCACTAAAATTTTTGCGTACAGTCTCGAAGGGGTGTCGAAGATGCCAAATTATTCATTTTGAACAAGTTGTATGGCCACTTGGAAAACCCTGACTCTCATGCCAGATACTGTTCGCTGACTTTAGTTCAGCTTTCAATACAATGCACCTCACGTTCTGGATAACAAAATAATTTCAAAATTTGACGTAGACGATCAACTTGTTCGTTGGCTGATTGAATTTCTACCAACAACCACAGCGGTTTTGGCCAACAAAAATATCTTCTTCGGTTAGATTTACCTGCACTGGTTCTCCGCAGGGTTGCTTCCTCTCACCACTTCTGTACATTCTATATACAGATGATTGCAGAAGCAAACTATGGAAATTCCTTTCTGGTAAAGTTCGAAGACGATAGTGCTCTGTTATCTCTCTTATCCGGATCAGTCTTAGCCATGGTCCAGCCCTCACCGAGTTCACACTGGTGTGACGAGGCCTATCTAGAGCTAAATGTTTCAAAAAACTAAAGACCATCCTATCGACTTCAGAAGATCAGGGCATATCCTAAGAATATTATTATCCATAATCAAGAAGTCGAAAACGTTTTGAACTATAAGTACTGGGAATTTGGAACTGTTTTTGACCACAAGTTAAACGGGGACGTTAACACTGACCCCTATTGTCAAAAGGGACAACAACGTCTGTATTTCTGAGGAAACTGACTCATTTTTTGTAGACAAAAAGATTTCTTTCCTTGTTTTTCAAGTCTTACGTAGAGAGTGTTCAAGTTTTGCTTTCATTTGTTGGTTACA
Source organism: Rapana venosa (assembly GCA_028751875.1). Classification (NCBI taxonomy): domain Eukaryota; kingdom Metazoa; phylum Mollusca; class Gastropoda; order Neogastropoda; family Muricidae; genus Rapana; species Rapana venosa. The sequence goes on from CM054166.1 coordinate 38,207,178, forward strand.
ATAACCCTTTTGTGTTAAAAACAAGAAGGGCCCCTGCAGAGAATTGTAAGAATCTGCTCAAAAATAATTGGAAAAGAACAAAGAGATCTCATGTCGTTCTGCAATCAGCAGCTTGTACGCAAGCCACAGCCATTTTGGCTGATCCACCCATGCTTTGTTTCCAGAATTTCAAATGTTGCCTTCGGAACGCTGTTTCAGTGTCCCATCAGCAAAACTAACAGAAAAAGAAATTCTTTTGTGCCAGTAAGCATTCGAATTCTGAATTCACAATGATGTTGACCACCTAGTTTTCACATTTCTCTGAAATACTTGCCTGATTGTCATTGTTATGAGTGTAGTCAATATCTAATTATGTGTGTGTGGGTGGGTGCGTGGGTGTGTAAAATAAGTCTGTCTTCTAGTCAACGGTATTAAAACATTAAATTTTAAATTTTATTGGTGTAGGGTTGTGGGTGTGCGTGGGCGTGTTCGCCACACACACTACGTGCGTGTGTACGTGCTGCGTATATGCGTGCGTAAAATAAGTTTTTTTTGTCTTCTAGCAATGGGTTAAAATTGTGTTTATAATTGATGTGTGTGCGTGCGTGCGTGCGTGTGTTTGTGGGGTGTGTGTTGCGCATGCGCGCGTGTGTGTTGGTGTTGGGGTGTGTGTGTGTGTGTGTGGGTGTGGTGGGTGGTGTGTGTGTGTGTGTGTGTGTGTGTTGTGTGTTGTGTGTGTGTGTGTGTGGTGTGTGTGTGTGTGTGTGTGTGTGTGTGTGTGTGTGTGTTCGTGACTTTTATTTGAAGTCATTTGAAAACCAATGTGAAATATAGATATTTTTGATGTGTATCAATCTGCCTGTCAGTATTGTAATTGCCCTTCATGGGATGATTAAAGTGTTTTTGACTTGACTTGACTTGACTTGACTTACTCATGGTTGATTTGCCTTATTAGTCAATTCCTAGGCATTCATGCATTAGATGGCTTTTTAGCTGTGTCTTGAACTGATTTTTGTTTTTGATACATTTTAAGCGTTTTGGGAGCTTGTTACATAAATCACTACCTGAGTACAAGAAGCTTGTTTTGTAAAGATTATTTCTTGGTCTCGGAAATGTTAGTAGATGATATGTCTGTGTTCATTGATTCGGGAAGCTATTGGTGATCTTTGGAGGGACATTTCCATTGACAACTTTCTGGACAAATGAGCTTTATTTAGATAAAGTCTGGTTTTTGAAGGTTAGGATGTTGTTTGCTTATATCGTTGATGGTTAGGGAGCTTGATTTTATTTGAACAAGTTTCAGTGCCTTTTATTAGTCGATGATCAATTTTAAATTTGAAATCACTGCAGATGTCCCAAAGAGATGAAGCATAGTCAACTATAGGCAAAATATGGCCGCAAAAAAAGAGTTTGCGAGAGTGGTTATTCAGAAAGTGTTTTATTTTTGATAACTGAAGTAGCTTGTAAGCGAGACGTTTTCACATGGTCAGTCCAAGTAAGATTTTTGTCAATAATTACACCCAGAATTCTGTGGGAGTCAACTTCTTCAATTACTCTTTTACCTATCAACAGAACTGGAATTTATCTTTCATTGTTTTCTCTTTTGTCTTGCTAGTACATACATACACTTAGTTTTTCGTGTATTTAGGGACATATGGTTTAGCTGAGTCCAAGTAACCAATCTGTCAATACTGTTTTGAAGTTTGATTGTAAGTCTGTGGGGGTCAGAATCACATAAAATAGAGGGATGTGTCACAGCAAACATTTCAAAGCTACATTCTAGAAATTGGGGAAGTCATTTCCCATACTTTGAAAATAGAAGTGGACCCATATTGACCCTTGTGGTAAATCCATGTTTAATAGGTACTAGTTCTGATGTTTGATTATTTTCAGTTACTAGCTGCTGCCTATTCGACGAAAAGCTTTTCAAAAGATTTATCATTTATGGTGTTAAATTTATTACAAGTGAAGTTAAAAGCAATATAGGTAATGATTGATTACATCAAATGCTTTTTCAAAGTCAACAAAAAGAAGGCCTGTATATTTATTTTCATTGATATTGTGTAGGAGACTGTCCGTAATTTGTGTAAGAGTTGTGTGACAGGAATAGTTTTTTACGAAAACCTGACTGATCTTCATTTAATAGATTGTTGTTTACAGAGTAGGAATATACAGATTTTTGGATATGTTTTTCGATGGGTTTAGGATAAAACAGACAGAATTGAAATTGGTCTGTAATTTGAAGGACAAGCAGGATCACCTGATTTGTGGACTGGTATGATTTTTGCCTTTTTAAATATGAAAGGAAAGTTGTTTTTCTGTATGCACAAGTTGTACAAGTATGTCAGTGCTCCAGCTATAACTTGACCACAAAGTTTAATTATTCTTCCATCTAGATTGTCTAACCCACGTGTTCTGGAACTTTTTTGAAGAGACAGGGGTTTCCAAGACGTCTGTGATTGCCATTGGCAGTAGTTGAAATGGGAATTTTTTTTCTTTTTATTCGATATATTGTTCTAAGTAATGGAGATCATTTTCATTGACTTGTCATTTGATATTACTTTTGGTTGGCAATGTTTTAGAAGTGGTTGTTCCAATTCATCAGCTGATATTATCTTTAACTGTCTGTTGACTTTTTGATATAGTTTATTACATAATGTATTGATGGCTTTCCATACTGGGCGAGAGTCCCGGGAGTTGTAACTAAATAACTTTTGAAAGTAATCACGTTTTGATTTGCGTTTTAGGAAGTTACTTTGTTCCCTTTTTGCTCTGAACTGCTCTTTTGAACCGTGTGGTTTTCAAATAGTATCTTAGGTGTATTTCAATTCTATGTCTTTTGTTATCCCAAAGGGGGTTTGATTTTTTCTTTAACTCTTTTTTATGAAAAGGGCATGTTTGTCGTATACTGAAGTAAATGTCTTAATCCAAAATTCAGCAGCTTCATCAGAGTCTCTGATTTGATATATGTCATGTAATGGCGAGTTTGTCAAGTCTGAAAGGAAATCTTGCTCGTTCAAGTTTTTTAATTTCCTGTAAAAAATAGTTTTATGCCCTGCTTTAGGTATTTTGATACGATTTTGAAGCCAAGTAAAGCACACTGGATTATGATCACTGCATCCACATGAGGGAGCACATACTTCTGTTATGTGTTGTTTTGTAGTAGTGTAGATATGATCTATTAATTGTTCTAGAGTTATTTGTTATCCGAGTTGGTCTATCTATTAGTTGTTCTAGGCCAAACATAGTAATGTTGTGGCTCCATTTTTGTTCAGGTTTTAATAAGTCTATGTTAAAATCCCCAAGAATAATTGTTTCATTGTTTAAAAGTATTACCTCGTTCATAAGGGAGTTGAATTTTTCTAACCAGTCTCTGGTTTCTGAAGGATTTCTGTATATAAATCCTATTAATATTGGTCTATTGTGTTTTAGTTTTATTTCTATCCACATGGATTTGATGTCATGAACCTCAAGGTTATATATTCTTTTACAACTGAGCGAGGAGGCTATATATGTAAGTAACCCGGTGGACTTGGGTTTGTGTGGATCTTCACAGAAGATTTGATACCCTGGAATATTCATGTGTGCATCTGTTACATTTGGAGAAAGTCGGGATTCAGCTAGGCAAAACAAATGAAACTGATTCCCACTGTTGTATAGTATGGTTGCAATGTCATCGTTTTTGTTTGTTGCACTGTTGATATTCAGGTAGCCTACTCGGAGGCCCTGTTTTGTTGGCCATTTGTCTGAAGTTAGAGACATAATATATGTCAGGATTGATTTGCTAAAAATATTTATATATTTATATATATATATATATAAATATAAAATATATATATATATATAATTATATATATATATTTTATATATATTTATATATATTCTTGTTCTGTACGTTTAAGTAATCTATCAAAATAGAAGACCCGTTTGGTAGGTTTTCAATTCAATAATCAAACAGGAGAATATAGTATGAAATGAAGGAACACCCAATAAAAACGAAATAATGCTAAAAGTCAATTTCAAACGCTGCTCTGGATCTGCAAAAAATGATCTGTTATATCAACACAGTGTATAAATCCAGTCCCCTTTATATTTCATACACTAAATGGAGATCAAAGTATATCACACGTACATTAAAGTGTAGAATATTTTGATAAAGAGATACTACAATCTTTTTTTCTAAATTAATAACTATCACTTACACTTCGTGATCTGCATGGACCAGATTACAAAGGAAGCCAACCCAGATCTTGAGGCCCTGAACGAACTATTATTTGCTGACGACCAGTCCCTGATGAATCAGAACAAAGCAGCTCTTCAAGATCACACAGACCAACTCAACACAAGCTGCGAGAGGTATGACATGAAGATCAGTATCACCAAAACAGAAGTTATGTCTGTCAGTAGAAATCCAGGAAAGCTCGACATCAACATCAACGGCACCCCCGCTGAAACAGACCAAAGAATTTAAATACCTTGGCAGCCTCTTCACTGAAGATGGAAAATTGGGGCGAGAGATAGAAACAAGATGCCAGAAAGCGAACGCAAATCAGTTACCCAAATCGCCCCCTTCTAAAAAATTCCAGCATCCCAATGAGCACCAAGGCAAAACTCATCAACGCCATCTTCGTTCCAACACTCACATTTCCAGTGTCAGACATGGGCCCTAACAAAAGCCTTAGAGAGAAAATTGGTCCCCATGTGAAATGCGCCCGCCTAAAAAAGCTGTCAACAAGACCAGACGCGACAAGATCAAGAATGAGGTGATCAGAGACGTGGTCGGACTAAAACCAATTCTCCCCCATATCGAACAACAAAGGATCAGGTGGTTTGGTCACCTCACTAGAATGCCGCCCAACCAACCAGCCCTACGGGCATACACCACCAAATACAATGGCTGGAAAGCCAGAGGTAGACCAAGGAGACGATGGAGCGACTCCGTGGCTGACACCCTGCGAGCCCATGACCTGTCACTACATCAAGCCTCCCGCCTTGCCGCAGACAGACGTCTGTGTCTCCCCGCGACGCCGAAGGGCACCAGCGGAAGATGAAAGAAAGAAGAAGAAGACTTACACAATACACATATTCATATCAAGCTCTAAAACAAGGAAGATACAGTCACAAGCAGTAGATACAATAATAAAAGTATCAAATTTCTTGGAAAATCATTATTCAAAAATTGTCTCTAACACAACTGTTCTGATGTTAGAGTCTCTGGTGTAGCAATATAGCTGCTAGTCACAAAAGTCAATTGTTTCAGTCAAGCAGACTGCTTTATAATCCAGCAATATAGCTGCTAGTCACAAAAGTCAATTGTTTCAGTCAAGCAGACTGCTTTATAATCCAGCAATATAGCTGCTAGTCACAAAAGTCAATTGCTTCAGTCAGGCAGAACGCTTTATAAACCACACAGCAGCACGACATTGATCAACATCATTTAATTTACTGCGAGAAAAAAAAGGAAGGGGGGAGGGGGAGGGGTGAAAAAAAGTATGAGAGAGGGGGAGGGGAAATTGTTGGGGAAGAATTAAAGCAATCATTTATAATTCTTGTGATCAATATACCTTCTGTTTGGATGCAGGCAGACAGGCATACACACACACACACACACACACTTGCAGAACGCACATGTGCATGCACGCATGCGCACGCGCGCACCATACAACACTTTTTCATTCACTCATGTATCCACACAAGTCCTTCGGGTGATACTATAAACCGAGGCCCCGTGTGCCAACGCATGCAGAACATCTTGCGCACATGTTAATCCCGCTCTGCTCTTCGAAAGAGCAGGTCACTGTGTGCCAGTGGGAACAGATGACAAAATCTACAAAACCGCCCACACACGGGAACCGGATGCAAAAAAAACCCCACATGAACGCCTATTCCATTATCCTCGATATAAAAGAATAAATAAAATAAATTACGGATAAATAAAACACACCCACATGTTCGTGCACACACACTTTCATCACACACATGTACACGCACATGCACTCACAGACACATGCACACCTATATTATTTTGTCAAGTG
>CM054166.1:38218191-38220691 GCA_028751875.1 Rapana venosa
CTGTTCGAAAGAGTAAGCCATTGTGTGCCGGTGGGAACAGATGACAAAATTTAAAAAACTGCATACACACGGGGACTTGATGTAAAAAAGCACATGAGTGCTTATTCCATTATCCTCGATTAAAAAAAAACCAGTCATCTGAGCGCTTTGGTTTGTTGCTTTACAAGATTCAGCGCTATATAAATTCCATACATTATTATTGTGTGCCGGTGGGAACAGATGACAAAATTTATAAAACCGCATACACACGGGGACATGAGTGCTTCTTCCATTATCCTCGATATAAAAGAATAAATAAATATGTATAGTCCCCCAGTTCAGCCAGCTGTAAATGGGTACCTGCCTTCTTTAGGGTCAGGGAAAGTATAGCAGCGCCCTGAATATGCTGACCCCTGGAGAAGCTGAGGCCTCTGTCATCTGGCTCTTGTATGACACATAGGTTATAGGCTCCTCTATGACACATAGGTTATAGACTCTTGTATGACACCTAGGTTATAGGCTTCTCTATGACACATAGGTTATAGGCTCCCCTATGACACATAGGTTATAGGCTCCTATATGACACATAGGTTATAGGCTCCCCTATGTTCACATAGGTTATAGGCTCTTGTACGACACATAGGTTATAGGCTCTTGTATGACACATAGGTTATAGGCTCTTCTATGACACATAGGTTATAGGCTCTTGTATGACACATAGGTTATAGGCTCCTCTATGACACACAGTTTATAGGCTCCTCTATGATCACATAGGTTATAGGCTCTTCTATGACACATAGGTTATAGGGGTCTTCTATGACACATAGGTTATATAGGCTCTTCTATGACACATAGGTTATAGGCTCCTCCATGACACACAAGTTATAGGCTCTTGTATGACACATAGGTTATAGGCTCCTCTATGATCACATAGGTTATAGGCTCCTCTATGACATGTAGGTTATAGGCTCCTCTATGACACATAGGTTATAGGCTCCTCTATGATCACATAGGTTATAGGCTCCTCTATGACACATAGGTTACAGGCTCCTCTATGATCACATAGGTTATAGGCTCCTCTATGACACATAGGTTACAGGCTCCTCTATGATCACACAGGGACACCTTTACCTTTGCTTGACTAAAACCCCAGGCTCTGCCAAGATTGGAACACAAGACCCCTGACTTCAGACAGGAAGTCATCACCTGATCTGTTCATCTTCTGTGGCCTCGCCATCAACAGCCAGCACCCACTGTGCCACCAGTGTTGGTATCTCCTGATAAACCTCTGTGTGCGTGCGTGCGTGCGATAACGATAACGATAACGATAACGAACTTTTATTTTCTGAGGGTAATAGAATAAGTACAAGCCTTTTTTTACATCCAGCCCTCGAAAAGAAAGAAAGAAAGAAGGTAAACAGACAAAAATACAAGCAAAGTGAATCATAATAATCACAATAAACATCACCACTATCATCATCATTGTCATCGCATCCATCATCATCCCCATCATCACCACCATCATCATAAACAAAATAATTATGATCACATATAAACTTTATGGAGCTTGATGGAATGATGATATGACAAATACACCTAATGTTTCTTCGAGTCATATTGTTGAACAACATTTAAAAAAGAAAAAGTGTCAGAGAGAATACAAACATGAGAGAGAAGGGGGGAGGGAGAGGGAGGGAGAGAGAAGAGAGAGAGAGAGAGAGAGAGAGAGAGAGAGAGAGAGAGAGAGAGAGAGAGAGAGAGAGAGACAATGACAATGACAATGACAATGACAATGACAAATTCTTTTATTTCGAGGATAATGAATAAGCACTCATGTGCTTTTTTACATCCAGTACCCGCCCGTAGGAATACATCTTAATAATAACCCAACACTTATACACTCTCACAGTAGAAACAAGGGGAATAACCCTTTTCAAAACAGCCCCCCCCCCCAACAACAACAACAAAAAAAGAAAACCCTAAAAACACCCCCACCTCCACCCCCCCACCCCCCACCCCCCACCCCCAAAAAAAACCCAACCAAAACAAACAATAGAAAGAAAAACCAAATCAATGAAAGAAGGAAAAAGAGAAAAACAAACAACAACAACAAGAACAACAACAAAACCAAGAAAAATAACAACAACCAAACTTAATAAGTCATAAAGATAAACATCTACACATTGTCAAATGGTACACATACTTGTTACACATAACAACAAGACACTGAAATAGGGCACTCATCAAAACCCAAGTACAGCGGACAAGCCCAATAAAGTATTGAAAATATAAAACATGAATCCCCCATCAGGACACACCACAACCATAAGCAAAACGATCAAACGTGAGATAGACAGAGACAGAGAGACAGAAGTGTGTGTGTGTATTTCAGAGATAATATCCAATATATAATTCCCTAAACAGTACACGATCACCATCAACACTCATTTTTTTTATTATACTCGTTCAAATTATATGTCAGGATAATGAAATAAACCCGATACCCATACATTCACATAAT
>CM054166.1:38225691-38278191 GCA_028751875.1 Rapana venosa
CCTGCCCCTGCCGGACGATGAGGACATGGGGGTAGGTCACGGGGTGCAGGGTCCACCCCACCACATCCACCCCATTGCTCCTACCCTTCATCCGCCATGTTTTTAACAGCAGATTGAGAGAGAGAGAGAGAGAGAGAGAGAGAGAGAGAGAGAGAGAGAGAGAGAGAGCAAAACACACACACAGAGCAAAACACACACACACACACACACACACACACACAGCAAAACACACATACAGAGCAAAACACACACACACACAACACACACACACACAGCAAAACACACACACACACAACACACAACACACACACACACACAGCAAAACACACAACAGAGCAAAACACACACACACACACAAACACACACACACAGCAAACATACCATACAGAGCAAAACATACACAGGAAAAAAAAAAAACACACACACACACAAACAATTTAGAACAATTTTTATTTTATCAGAGGGTAATAGAATCAAGATTACATGCTTTTTTTATATCCGCCCTCGAAAAAATATTATAAGGAAAAAAAGTAAATTGAGATAAACATGTAATGGGAGAGAGAGAGATTCTGAACCTTAAAACTTAATGTTATCATAACAGGCTTTCCTACATGAAGGGGTTTGCTGATCTTCACTGAATTGATAGATACAGGTTGACGCACTTGAACACACAATGCAAACACAGCCAACACAGCGGGGGTGGGGGGGAGGGGGAATGCACGACCTTACGACAACATAATATCTCTCATTTTAAAGGCTCTCATCTCTAATTTTAAAGGCTTTATGTAAATATCAAGCTAAATTTCTGATGATATTTGGATTGCTACATGCTAGGAGCAAACAGTCTAACATATGCATCAGGCCGGTTGGTAAATTTTGCTGGGATATATTTTTGCCTAATGCAGTTAAAGGAGGGACAACTTAAGACAGCATGTACTTCCTCTTCTGTTGCTTCATTACGTAAAGAGCAGTTGACTGTTATATCAGATTCACTATGCATTCTGTGTCTAAGTTGATGAACATTTATATCTGACACACCCAGTCTGAATTTAGCCATTTTTCTTTTGAACTGCCTATCCATTTCAAGATTTGAATAAGGTTTGACGTCATGTACGCTTATTAACTGTGGATAAGTTCTACATTTACCACTAGCTTCAATATGATCACTTCATCGATGCCATTGACAATCAACCAATCTTTGTCTAAAAGCAGCAAGAAACTCTTTTAGATTTCCAACACCTTGATTTAACCATACATATCCAAAGCCATATTTGAATAAGCAAATGTGTGTTTGTGTGGCCGAGTGTTTCTTTCCCCTAGCATCTAAATCAAAAAGCATCCTATAAGATTTGAAGGGTAGTCTGTGCTCTTCCATGTTCAAAATTTAAAACCAATTCCTAATACATCTTAACGCAGAATTAACTGTAACAGGATGTCTATTTGTTTCGCTGTAGACAAGATCATTAATTTTGGTGTTCGTTTATCTACTATTGCTTCAAAGCAAATAGATGCACTGACTCTGTGTTGCTGCTGCTGTGTCCTGTCCCCAAATCTCAGAACCATGTAAGACTTTTGGTTGTATTCGTGTATCAACTGTCAGAATAAACAAACAAATAGAATTGTTTTTTAGAAACCGTAGTTTTTTCTTAACACATAACAAACTGTTCCTTCCTCCGCTTGCAAGCTGTTTACATGCAGCGGTGATGCTATCTATAGCTTAGTGGAAAACACGCTTCCTAACTAGTTATACGTGTTAACCACAGGCATAGCACTTCCAGCATACATCCATGTTTCAGGAGCAGCTAGGAAACCCCCCTTTCTAAAGACAATGGTATTACTTTTGTTCACATTTACTTTGAGACCAAGTGGACCTGCAGCACTGGACAAATTGTTCAGCTGCTTTTGCAAACCTACTGTCACTGTTTCAGACAACAGAATAATATCATCAGCAAGCAGGAGCATAAACAATTCTGTGGGATCATGAGGAAAGGTTACACCATGTCTGCCATTTCTAAAAACTTCCATAGCAATTTATTGATTAAAAATAGAAAAGAAAGACTGCATACGTCACCCTGTTTAACACCAGTTGTACAATTAATTCAGTCTGTTAACCTTGCACCACATTGAAGAGAGAGAGAAAGAGAGAGAGAGAGAGAGAGAGAGAGAGAGGGAGAGAGAGAGAGAGAGAGAGAGAGAGAGAGAGAGAGAGAGAGAGCAAATCAAATCAAATCAAATCAAATCAAATCAAATCAAATCAAATCAATTCAAATTATTTTATTTCGAGGATAATGAATAAGCACCCATGCGCTTTTTTTACATCCAGTCCCCGCCCTTCTCAGGGATGCAGCATTACAGTCAAATAAGCCCGATGCCCACACACTGACACTACACCAGGAGCACCATATCATTGTAGCAAACAGGAACAAATGAACTTCAAGCAATTCATCATTATTAGAAGAAGAAGAAAACAGCAGTAGCAATAACAAAGTACACAACAACAAGTATCATCTATTCAGAGAAAGAAATTGAGAGAGACAGAGACCACAGAGAGATAGACACAGACAGAGAGAGACAGAGACACACAGAGAGATAGGACAAGAGAGAGAGAGAGACAGAGACACAGAGAGAGATAGACACAGAGAGAGAGAGACAGAGATCAGACTTCAGACTTTTACTGTACATCGGTCTTGGGCCACAGTACAAAAGAAATGATGGGCAGAGGAGAGAGAGAGAGTGGGGGGAGGGAGGGAGGGGGCAGCTGGGGGGGGGGGGGGAGGAGAGCAAAGGAATCAGGAAGGGGTGTTTCCATTTGCACAGCTGTGTCAATACCTGACATTGATTATCACCTGCCTTTGCGTCAGTCAGTCAGTCAGTCAGTCAGCCAGTCAGTTTGTCTGTCAGTCAGTCAGTTTGTCTGTCAGTCTGTCAGTCAGTCAGTCAGTCTGTAAGTCAGTCAGTCAATCAGTCAGTCAGTCAGTCAGTCAGCCAGTCATTCAATCAGTCAGCCAGTCAGTTTGCCCTTCTGTCAGTCAGTCAGTCAGTCTGTCAGTCAGTCAGTCTGTCAGTCAGTCAGTCAGACAGTCAGTCAGTCAGTCAGCCAGCCAGCCAGCCAGTCAGTTCAGTCAGTCAGTCAGTCAGTCAGCCAGCCAGCCAGTCAGTCAGTCAGTCAGTCAGTCAGTCAGTCAGTCAGTCAGTCAGCCAGCCAGTCAGTCAGTCAGTCAGTCAGTCAGTCAGCCAGCCAGCCAGTCAGTCAGTCAGCCAGCCAGCCAGTCAGTCAGTCAGTCAGTCAGTCAGTCAGTCAGTCAGCCAGCCAGTTTGCCTGTCAGTCAGTAAGTCAGTGGTCAGATGGCTGAAGCTCGTGAATCATCTGCACCTGACGTTGCAGGTCAAAATGGCCCACACAGTCAATCCATCCACAACGGTCTGTTGGTGGGGGAGGGGGGGGGGGGGGGGGGGGGGGGGGATTCCAGATGTCAGTGTGTGTGTGATTCTGTTAGGAAACGTTTCTGTGTACTAGAGGTTATATCATAATAATGTATGGAATTTATATAGCGCTGAATCTTGTAAAGCAACAAATCAAAGCGCTTATATATTATAGCAATATGCATAATATCTTTTGTGTGGGTGTTTGTTTGATCTTCGATTTTACGACAGTAGAATTGAAGGCAACTCCAGTATTTATCATCTATCTATTCACCTCTATCTGTCTGTCTGTCTGTCTGTCTGTCTGTCTGTAGATATTATATAATGCATGTGTGTGTGTGTGCGTCTGTGTGGAGTGTGTAGGTGTGTCTGTGTGTGTTTGTTTGTGTGTGTGTTTTTTGGGTTTTTATCGAGAATAATGTGTGTGGTGCCTGCGTGCGTGTGTACCTGCGTGTGTGTGTGTGCGTGCGTGCGTAAGTACGCGGTAGTGTGTTTGTGTGTGTGTGTGTGCGTGCGTGTGTGTGTGCACTTCTAGGGGGGGGGGGAGGGGTAATCTTTTATTTTGTTGTGTTTTGTGTTGGTTTGTCTTTTGTTGTTGTTTGTTGTTTGTTTGTTCGGCGTTTTATATGTGGCGTTTGCCTAGTGATTAATTACACATTTAATTCCTTATCGCTTGATTGCGCGATTGTTATTGATGGATTGCCGGTTTATTGGGGGGATTGTCATCACGGGGTTTTCCGCCTTTGCGGAGAGGGAGGGAGGTTATGGAGAGTGATGGGGGGGGGGGTTGATGTCAGCGTTTTTGAAGCCCTCCTCCCCCCCCCCCCCCCCCCCCCCCCCCCCCCCCCTCCATGCCCTGTTTCATTGTGCCATTGTCAGTGTGATTGCTTTGTGTTCTTGATGTTATTGTTGTCGTTGTATTGTTGTTGCTTTGTGTTCTTGCTGTTCTTGTTGTCGTTGTATTGTTGTTGCTTTGACGTCGTTAGTACGTTGTTGTTGTTGTTGTTGTTGTTGTTGTTGTTGTTGTTGTTGTTGTTGTTGTTGTTGTTGGTTGTTGTTGTTGTTGTTGTTGTTGTTGTTGTTGCGCATATTTTCCTGGTTGATGTATAGATCTATTGTTAAGGAAGTTTTTCTGAAGCTATTTTGAAGTCGTCGAGAGGAAATTAAGGGATGTAACCCAGTGCGTGTTTGTGGACAAAAACACTCAGTATTTCCCCTTCGTTATTCAAAATTATTAATGTTACTGTACTGTACTACGCTGCACTGCACTGCACTGTACTGTACTGTACTGCACTGTACTGTACTACATTGCACTGTACTGCACTGTACTGCACTACATTGCACTGTGTACTGCACTGTACTGCACTGCACTGTACTGTACTGCACTGTACAGCACTGTAATGTACTGCATTGCTCTCTACTGCACTGTACTGTACTGCACTGTACTGTACTGCACTGTACTCTACTGCACTGTACTGTACTGCACTGTACTGTACTGTACTGTACTGTCCTGTATTGTACTGTACTGCACTGTACTGCACTGTACTGTACTGCACTGCGCTGTACTGTACTGCACTATACTGTACTGTCCTGTACTGCACTGTACTGTACTATACTGTACTGTCCTATACTGTACTGCACTGCACTGAACTGTACTGTACTGTCCTGTACTGTACTGCACTGTACTGCACTGTACTGATTATACTGTCTATATTTTAGTCTGTACTCTTACTGAAATATACTGTACTGCACTGTTTTGTTACTGCCTAGTACTGTATGTCTATACTGTACTGTCTTATACTGTACTGCACTGTACTGTCTGTCTTATATGTACTGCCTATATACTGCTTTTGACTGTACTGTCTCTGACTGTACTTATGCACTGTACTGCACTGTACATGTTATATGTACTCTACTGTCACTGTACTTCACTGTATGTCCTTTTACTGCATTGTACTGTACGTCACTGTACTGTACTGCACTGTATTACTGCTGTACTGATCCTTATGCTGTACTGTCCTATACATTGTACTGTACTCACTGTATCTGCACTGTACTGTACTGCACTGTCCTATGTACTTGTCATACTGTACTTACTGTAATCTGCACTGTGTACTGCCTGTACTGTACTGACTGTACTGTCCTATACTGTACTGTCCCTGTACTGTACTGTACTATACTGTACTGTTCCTATACTGTACTGTCCTGCATGTACTGTACTGTTACTGTACTGTCCTATACTGTACTGCTGTACTTGTACTGTACTGCCTATACTGCTACTGTACTGTAATTCTTACTTATTTGTCTATACTGTACTGCACTCTGTACTGCATGTACTGTCTGTCTTACTGTACTGTCCTTACTGTACTGTACTGTGTTATACTGTACTGTCCTATACTGTACTTTCTGTACTGTCTACTGTACTGTACTGTACTGTTACTGTACTGTCCTATACTGTACTGTCCTATACTGTACTGTCCTTACTGCACTTACTGTCCGTCTATACTGTACTGCCTATACTGACTGTCTACTGTACTGATCCTATATGTACTCCTTATGTCACTGACCACTGTACTGTACTGTACTGTCTATACTACTGCACTGTATGCCTACTGTACTGTACTATGACTACTGCTACTGTACTGCCTATACTGTATTACTGTACTGTCCATATACTGTACTGTACTATACTGTACTGCACTGTATGTACTATACTGTACTGTCTCATACTGTCTGTCCTATACTGTACTGCCGTCTATACTGTTACTGTCCTGTACTGTTACTGCACTGTACGGTACTGTCCTATACTGTACTGTCCTATATCTGTATGTCTACTGTACTGCCTAACTGTACTGCTATCTGTACTGCCGTACTGTACTGTCCTACTGTACTATACTGTACTGTACTCCTATATGTACTGCCCTGTCTGTACTGCACTGTACTGTCTTACTGTACTGTCCTGTACTGTTACTGTACTGCATATCTGTACTGTACTCCTTACTGTACTGTCCTATGCTGTACTGTCCTGCACTGTACTGTACTGTCCTATACTGTACTGTCCTATACTGTACTGCCCTGTACTGCCCTGTACTGTACTGCACTGTACTGCACTGTACTGTACTGTCCTATATTGTACTGTCCTATACTGTACTGCACTGTACTGCACTGTACTGTACTGTCCTATACTGCACTGTCCTATACTGTACTGCACTGTACTGTACTGTCCTATACTGTGCTGTTCTATACTGTACTGTCCTATACTGTACTGTCCTATACTGTACTGTACTGTACTGTAATGTCCTATACTGACGTACTGTCTATACTGTACTGTCCTATACTGCACTGTACTGCACTGTACTGACTGTCATACTGCTGTCCTTACTGTACTGTCCTGTACTGTACTTCCTGTACTGCAATGTACTGCTTACTACTGTACTGTCCTATACTGTACTGCACTTACTGTACTGCCACTGTACTGTACTCCTATACTGTACTGCCCTGTCACTGTACTGTTACTGTACTGTCCTATACTGTACTGTCCTATACTGTACTGTCCTATACTGTACTGCCACTGTAGCTATACTGTGTGTTCCTATACTGTTACTGTCCTATACTGTATGCCTGTACTGAATGTATGTTTATGTACTGTCCTTACTGTCTTATTTCTGTACTGTCTATACTGTACTGTCCTATACTGTACTGTCCTGTACTGCACTAGTTATACTGTACTTCCAACTGTACTGCCCGTATGACTGCCCTGTACTGCACTGTACTGTACTATTATTGTACTGCCTTACTATGTTATAACTGTACTGTTCCTGTACTGTGCCTTACTGTACTGCTTTACTGTACTGTCCTATACTGTACTGTACTATATGTACTGCCTGTACTGTACTGTCCTATACTGTAATGCACTGTACTGTATATCCTATAAGTACTGCCCTGTACTGTACTGCATATACTGTACTGTCCTTTACTGACTGCCAACTGTACTGCTGTACTGCCTGTCTGTTACTGTCCTTACTTTTAACTGTACTCTATACTGTATGCCTGACTGACTGTACTGTCCTTACTGTATACTGTCTATACTGTACTGTCCTATACGTACTGTCCTATACTGTACTCCTGTACTGGTACTGTCCTATACTGTACTGTCCTATACTGTACTGGCTGTATACTGACTGTACTGTATGTACTGTCCTATGTACTGTCCTATACTGTACTGTCTATACTGTACTGCCTGTACTGTCTGTACTGATGTTATAGTACATGTCCTGTACTGTTTCTAGTACTGTGCTTTATTACTGTACTGTCCTATACTGTACTGTCCTATACTGTACTGCACTGTACTGTACTGTCCTAAAACTGTTATACTGAGCCTATACTGTAACCCTGTCTGCACTATTTTTGTACTGCCTGTACTGTACTGTCCTATACTGTACTGTCCTATACTGTAACATGCACTGTACTGTACTGTCCTATACTGTTACTGTACCTATACTGTACTGTCTATACTGTACTGTCCTAACTGTACTGCCTGTACTTACTGTCTATACTGTACTGTCTATACTGTACTGTCCTATACTGTACTGTCCTGTACTGTATGTCCTATACTGTACTGTCCTATACTGTACTGTCCTATACTGTACTGTCCTTAGCCTGTACTGTCTTCTGTACTGTCCTGTACAGTTCTGTACTGTCCTATACTGTACTGTCCTATACTGTACTGCCCTGTACAGCACTGTACTGTTTTGTACTGTCCTATACTGTTCTGTACCGTCCTTTACTGTACTGTCCTATACTGTACTGTACTGTCCTATACTGT
The DNA here is from genome assembly GCA_028751875.1 of Rapana venosa. Lineage (NCBI taxonomy): Eukaryota > Metazoa > Mollusca > Gastropoda > Neogastropoda > Muricidae > Rapana > Rapana venosa. Next base: position 38,233,940 of record CM054166.1, read on the forward strand.
ACTGTCCTATACTGTACTGTCCTATACTGTACTGCACTGTACTGTACTGTCATATACTGTACTGCATTGTACTGTCCTATACTGTACTGCTCTGTACTGTACTGTCCTATACTGTACTGTCCTATACTGTACTGCCCTGTACTGTACTGTCCTATACTGTACTGTCCTATACTGTACTGTCCTATACTGTACTGTCATATACTGTACTGCATTGTACTGTCCTATACTGTACTGCTCTGTACTGTACTGTCCTATATCTGTTTATGTACTGTCCTATACTGTACTGCCCTGTACTGCACTGTACTGTGTTTTTTTACTGTCCTGTACTGTTCTGTACTGTCCTATACTGTACTGTCCTATACTGTACTGCCCTGTACTGTACTGTTTTTGTACTGTCCTGTACTGTTCTGTACTGTCCTGTACTTTACTGTCCTATACTGTACTGTCCTGTACTGTACTGTCCTATACTGTACTTCCCTGTACTGTACTGTCCTATACTGTACTGACCTGTACTGTACTGTCCTATACTGTACTGTCCTATACTGTACTGTCCTATACTGTACTGCCTATACTGTACTGCACTGTACTGTACTGTCCTATACTGCACTGTCCTGTACTGTACTGTATTACGTCTATACGTCTGATACTGTACTGTCCTATACTGTACTGTCCTGTACTGTACTGTCTATATTACTGCCCTGTACCGTACTGTCCTATACTGTACTGTCCTATACTGTACTGCCCTGTACTGTCCTATACTGTACTGTACTGTCCTATACTGTTCTGCACTGTACTGTACTGTCCTATACTGTACTGTCCTATACTGTACTGTCCTATACTGTACTGTCCTATACTGTACTGTCCTGTACTGTACTGTCTTATACTGTACTGTCCTATACTGTACTGCCCTGTACTGTACTGTCCTATACTGTACTGCCTATACTGTACTGCCCTATACTGTACTGTCCTATACTGTACTGTCCTATACTGTACTGCCCTGTACTGTCCTATACTGTACTGTACTGTCCTATACTGTTCTGCACTGTACTGTACTGTCCTATACTGTACTGTCCTATACTGTACTGTCCTATACTGTACTGTCCTATACTGTACTGTCCTGTACTGTACTGTCTTATACTGTACTGTCCTATACTGTACTGCCCTGTACTGTACTGTCCTATACTGTACTGCCCTGTACTATACTGTCCTATACTGTACTGTCCTATACTGTACTGTTCTATACTGTACTGTCCTGTACTGTCCTATACTGTACTGTCCTATACTGTACTGTCCTATACTGTACTGCCCTGTACTGCACAGTACTGTCTTACTGTACTGTCCTATATGTATACTGTCCTGTACTGTCCTGTACTGTACTGTCCTATACTGTACTGCCACTGTACTGTTATTGTACTGTCCTGTACTGTACTTGTACTGTAACTGTCTCCTATACTGTACTGCCTGTACTGTACTGCCTTATGTACTGTTATATGTACTGTCCATGTACTGGTCTTGTACTGTACTGTCCTATACTGTACTTGTACTGTACTGCTTACTGTACTGCCTGTACTGTCCTGTACTGTCTTGTACTGTACTGTCCTATACTGTACTGTCAACTGTACTGTCCTACTGTACTGCCCTGTACTGTCCTTGTACTGTACTGTACTGTCCTATACTGTACTGCCTGTACTGTACTGTACTATACTGTACTGTCTATACTGTACTGTCCTATAGTACTGTCACTGTACTGCCCTGTACTGTCTGTCCTATACTGTACTGTCCTATACTGTACTGCCCTGTACTGTTAAGTACTGTCCTATACTGCTGCCTGTACTGACTGTACTGTTATGTACTGTCCTTAGTACTGCCCTGTACTGTCCTGTACTGTACTGTACTGTCCTGTACTGTCTGCCTGTACTGTACTGTCCTATACTGTACTGCCCTGTACTGTCCTAATGTACTGTCCTGTACTGCCCTTACTGTCTGTACTGTCTGTACTGTCTTATACTGTACTGCCACTGTACTGCCCTGTACTGCGCCTATACTTGCCCTGTACTTATGTAACTGTACTGTCCTATACTGTTTTTACTGTAGTCCTGTACTGCCTCTGTACTGCCTATACTGTATGTACTGTACTGTCACTGCCCTGTACTGCCCTGTACTGCCCTGTACTGTTATGTACTGTCCTGTACTGCCCTATACTGTACTGTCCTGTCCTGTCCTATACTGTACTGCCCTGTCCTGCCCTGTACTGTCCTGTCCTGTCCTGTCCTGCCCTGTACTGTCCTGTCCTGCCCTGTGTGCAGGAGTTCAAGGCGGACAGCAGCTATGCCCGCAAGAAGACGGTGGCCAAGGGCTGCCTGGACTTCGCCCTGCTGATGGCCAACACCTCGCAGCTGAAGGCGCTGGTGCAGGCGGGCCAGAAGAACGAGCTGTACCTGCAGCTGGTCCTCCTAATCTGCCTCTCCATCCTGCTGCAGGTAGGTCACACAGCTCTCCAGGCTCCTGGGGGGTCTGAAGGGTCACTGGATTGGGGGGGATGTTTTGTCATGGGTGGTTTTGGTGGTGGTGGTGGTGGTGGTGGTGGTGGTGGTGGTGGTGGTGGTGGTGGCGGCGGCGGCGGTGGTAGGTGGTGTGGTGGTGGTGGTGGTGGTGGTGGTGGTGGTGGTGTGGTGCTGCTGCTGCTGCTGCTGCTGCTGCTGCTGCTGCTGCTGCTGCTGATGCTGCTGGCTGCTGCTGCGGGGTGGTGGTGGTGGTGGTGGTGGTGGGTGGTGGTGGTGGTGGTGGTGGTGGTGGTGTGCTGTGCTGCTGTGCTGCTGCTGCTGCGCTGCTGCTGCTGCTGCTGCTGATGATGATGATGATGATGATGATGATGATGATAATGATGATGATAGTGGTGGTGGTGGTGGTGCTGCTGCTGCTACTAATACTTGTACTACTTCTTCCACAACTACTACTACTACTGCTGCTACTGCTACAGCGCCATACCTTTTCTTGCATTTTCTTCCAAAAGAGAGGACTGTATACATGGCATCTGCTCATCTTTAGCATTGATAACTAACCTGTGTGCATGTGTGTAGTATACATGAAGTAAACCATCTTTAGCATTGATAACTAACCTGTGTGCATGTGTTTAGTATACATGTAGTAAACCATCTTTAGCATTGATAACTAACCTGTGTGCATGTGTGTATTATACGTGTAGCATACCATCTTTTACATAATAACTAACTAGCCTGAATGAATGACTGCCTGCCTGACTGACTGACTGACTGACTGACTGACTGACTGACTGACTGACTGACTGACTGACTGACTGCCTGACTGACAGCCTGCCTGACTGACTGACTGACTGACTGCCTGACTGACAGCCTGACTGACTGACTGACTGACAGCCTGACTGACTGACTGACTGACTGACTGACTGACAGCCTGACAGCCTGCCCTCTGTCCTGTACTGCCTGCAGGTGGCTGTGGGGGTGTTGCTGGTGGTTCTGGGGGCTTCAGAGCCCCGCAGCAGGAAGAGTCACCGGCATGTGGAGCAGATGAACAACGCCTCCGTCATCCTCATCCTCCTCATCACCGTCCTCAACCTCCTCATCTCCTCGCTGGGCATCAGCGGGAAGTAGCAGGGCCGTGGTGCTGACCTGGCCATCAGGCAGGCAGGCAGGCAGGCAGGCAGGCAGGCAGGCAGGCAGGCAGGGGGTGCTGCAGTCTGCTGTGTTACAGCCTGCATGTCTTCAGCCTGTGTGTCTTCAGCCTGCATGTCTTCAGCCTATTGTCTTCAGCCTGTGTGTCTTCAGCCTTATGTCTTCAGCCTTATGTCTTCAGCCTGCGTGTCTTCAGCCTGCATGTGTTTAGTCCTCATGTCTTCAGCCTTATGTCTTCAGCCTGCATGTCTTCAGCCTTATGTCTTCAGCCTTATGTCTTCAGCCTGTGTGTCTTCAGCTTTATGTCTTCAGCCTGCTGTCTTCAGTCCTTATGACTTCAGCCTTATGACTTCAGCCTTATGACTTAAGCCTTATGACTTAAGCCTGCATGTCTTCAGCATCATTATTCAGCCTGCTGCCTTCAGCCTTATGTCTTCAGCCTTATGTCTTCAGCCTGCATGTCTTCAGTCCTTGTGACTTCAGTCCTTATGACTTCAGTCCTTATGACTTCAGTCCTCATGTCTGCTGTCCTCATGTCTGCAGTCCTCGTGTCTGCAGTCCTCATGTCTGCTGTCCTCATGTCTGCAGTCCTCATGTCTGCAGTCCTCATGTCTGCAGTCCTCATGTCTGCTGTCCTCATGTCTGCTGTCTCTGCCCTGCTCTGTCACTAGTGGCCTCTAGCACTGCAGCCGTAGCGTTTGTTTCTGAGTCACCCTGGCCCTGGTACGGTCTTTGGCTTCTCTTGAGAAAAAAAAACAGTGGTATTGCTTGGTTTTATGTTGTATTGTATTGCATTGTGTTGTGTTGTTTTGCCTTGCTTTATAGTGTAGTGTAGTGTAGTGTAGTGTAGTGTAGTGTAGTGTAGTGTAGTGTAGTGTAGTGTAGTGTAGTGTAGTGTAGTGTAGTGTAGTGTAGTGTAGTGTAGTGTAGTGTAGAGTAGTGTAGTGTAGTGTAGTGTAGTGTAGTGTAGTGTAGAGTAGTGTAGTGTAGTGTAGTGTAGTGTAGTGTAGTGTAGTGTAGTGTAGTGTAGTGTAGTGTAGTGTAGTGTAGTGTAGTGTAGTGTAGTGTAGTGTACGAGAATCGAAGTCCTTTATCATCCCGAAGTGTGTATGCAACTACCATAGCGTTGGGATAAAACGGTCACTGACACAAAACCTCATCATAAGTGAACCGTGGAGCTCTAGCCAAGCAACGTAAAAAACAAAACACCCAATGTAATCATCATTCCCAGTCTGCACCTGGTTACGGTCAAGGCATTTTTTCTTTTTCTTCTTTTTTATCGGGTGGGGGGGGGGGGGGGGGTTGGGAGGGGGGAGGAAGGTGTCCTCTAGCACTGTGGCCTGCCATATGTTAGACGAGCAAAAGCAGTTAATGAATCTCTTGCGTGTGTGTGTGTGTGTGTGTGTGTGTGTGTGTGTGCGTGCGTGTGTGTGTGTGTGTGTGTGTGTGTGTGTGTGTGTGTGTGTGTGTGTGTGTGTGTGTGTGTGTGTGTGTGTGTGTGTGTGTTTTGTGTGGTGTGTGTTTGTGTGTGCGTGCGTGTATGTGTGTGTGTGTGTGTGTGTACACAGTCATGCTGGGAATCAAAGCACTGGCAGAGCAGGTTGGCTGACCCAGCATGCTTTTAGAAACAAATGCCCAACCGTCAGTCCCTGGCGCCGCCACAGAGCTAGGAAGGCAGGACTGGAGGGAGAACCAGGATGGAGGGGGCATCTCTCACCTCCCCCGCTACAGCGCCTGTCAAGTCAAGTCAAGTCAAGTCAAAAACACTGTAATCATCCCATCAAGGGCAATCACACACATCCACCATCTGCCCGCTGTTTACGTGTACTTCTTCTGCTTGTTGTCTCCCCTGGCTTGTATCTTGTCTGTTCAAGTCAGCATTGTTCGATGTGGTCTGAAAATGGCGCCAAATAATGATGTCCATGAAGAAACATGAAAATAAAAAACGGCTGTTGCTCTAACTAGTGTCAGTCCTCTTCTCTTGAACCCAGCACTAGCACTCACAGGTGATCAACATTTTCTGTTCGAATTCAGAACTGACATCTCCTTCGTCTTTTCTTTTTGGTTTCTGATCAATCTAAGATTGCTTCATTACAAGATAGAAAAAGACTACCCCCATGAGTTCCTTTCTGTGTGTGTGTGTGTGTGTGTGTGTGTGTGTGTGTGTGTGTGTGTGTGTGTGTGTGTCTTGTTCTTGTCTTGTTGTTGTTGTTGTCTTCAATTTAACGTCTGTTCACTCTTTGTGTGTGTGTGTGTGTGTGAGAAAGATTTTTTTTTTTTATTCTTTTATTTCGAGGATAATGGAATAAGCACCCATGTGCTTTTTTACATCCAATCCCCGTGTGTATGCGGTTTTGTAAATTTTGTCATCTGTTCCCACCGGCACACAATGGCCTACTCTTTCGAAAAGCGGAACAGGATTTAACGCGTGCGCAAGATGTTCTGCATGCGTTCGCACACGGGGCCTCGGTTTATAGTCTCATCCGAAGGACTTTGACATTCAGTTCGATTTTTTGTCAAACTGGGAAGAAAGGGCGAGGCTGGGAATCGAACCCACAACCTCACGGTTGACTTGGCAAGCAAACATCTTAACCATCCTGCCACCTTCCTTCAAGAAGAGAGAGAGAGAGAGAGAGAGAGGAGAGAGAGAGAGAGAGAGAGAGAGAGAGAGAGAGAGAGAGAGAGAGAGAGAGAAGAGAGAGAGAACTCTGAACTCTGAACTCTGAAATAGTTTAATAGTACATCGGCCTTAGGCCACAATACAACAAAAGGGAGTGTTGGGGGCGGGGGGGGGGGGGGGGGTATACAATGGAAGAGAACAATGATTTCACAATGCAAATACAATTTTGAATCAGTTGAAAAGCTTCACTTCTATGTATGTACACATCTTCCCCTGTCAACAACTTAGGGTTTTAACTTGGTAACTATGTACGCTCACTCATTCCAGTTTGATCACAAAGCACCAGCATAACTTACAAAAGATGAAATGCGGAAAAACGTCCTGAGAATCATGGCTATGTGTCGTGAGTCTAATTTACTGTCAACAGTCTAAGACAGCAATGTAATCTTGAATAAGAAAACAAACCAACCGATTGACAAATAACCCTACCGTGCTGTTCAGTATATGAAACGAAACTGATGATTCATTTTAGGATTACAGCATCCTAAATGAGTTTAAACTAGTCAGTAATATAGTCTCCTTCCCAATTTAAAGTTATTTAAAATGTTGATAAACTTTGAAAGCAAAAAACTTAATGAATATTACACCTTATACAGAGATGCGACATCACCATAAAATAGTATCACTTAGAACTTTCAAAAAGAAGAAAGAGGAAACATTCACATTAATAAAAACACAACAAAAACCAATAGAAAAAGGCAAAAAAATAATGCAGTATATATATATATATATATATATATATATAAGAGAGAGAGAGAGAGAGAGAGAGAGAGAGAGAGAGAGAGAGAGAGAGAGAGAGTTAGTTTGCTTGAGTACGATAGCCTAGACTTTTTCCTGGGTGTGTGTGTGTGTGAGGGGGTGGGGAGAGAGAAACTTCAACATCTGGTATCATAAATAAAAGAGTATTTTCATCTCAATAAAAACCAGATTTGGACGTGAAAGGGGTCAGATATTACCCGCTTTTCCACGGCAGCTTGACAACACTGCTTAAAATATCTCACCAACACTGCAGGTGTCTGTATCTCTCGGGTCTGGCTAAAATCGCCAAGGAGGACAATGCAGCAGACAATAATAATAATAATAATGTTTGGAATTTATATAGCGCTGAATCTTGTAAAGCAAAAAATCAAAGCGCTTTTTTTTTTTTTAACTTTATGCGTGTGTATGCGGTTTTTTTAATTTTGTCATCTGTTCCCACTGGCACACAATGGCCTACTCTTTCGAACAGCAACACAGGTTTACGCTGCTATCACAGTTCTGAACCCAGTTCTATATACAATCCATATATTATCGTTATTATTATTATTATTATTAGTTCTGAACCCACACACGTGCAGCAGCGTCAAGACTGGAGCGGAACAGCCAAGTGGCTTGAACACCAGCCTCAGACCTGAAGGATTTCTGGTGAAGGGAGTTCCAGTCTCCGCTGAGGTGAGGTGTTCGGGGGTGGACGGGACAGGACAGCTCAGTGGTCACAGCACTCGCTCTCCCCAAGCCAAGGTTAAGCAGCGTCGAGCGTGGTTACCAGTTGGAGGGTGACGTTTGTGCGCCTTGGCTTCAGTACAGTTCCCCCAGTTCACCCAGCTGTAAATGGGTACCTGCCCTCTTTAGGGACAGGGAAGGTAAAGCAGCGAGGGAGAGAGGAGATGGGCGCTGCCCTCAATATGCTGGCCCTAGAGAAGCTGAGGTCTCCGACACCTCGCTCCCCAAAGACCGCAGAGGTTATGGGGGTCACCTTGACCTTTGTGACCTGTCCTCCTTGGATTGAACACGGCTTTCTGCTGTGCTCCTCAGCCAACCTCCAGGACAACCGACAGCTGCCAAGATGTGGTGAGCTAGGACTGACTGACTGACTGACTGACTGACTGACTCACTGACTGACTGTCTGTCTGTCTGACTGACTGACTGACTGACTCTGACTGACTGTCTGACTGACTGACTGACTGTCTGCCTGACTGACTGTCTGACTGCTGGACTGTCTGTACTGACGACGTCTGCCGACTGAACGTTGACATGACGTCTGTCATGACTGATGTCTGACTGACTGACAGAGATGACGATGAACCGACTGAATGACCGAGATAAAGCATCACTAAAAACAGACGGCGATGTCGTGTCTATGACTGCATGGGAATGTACAGAAGAGGTTTAGCCTAGGAAGTGAAGAAGAAGAAAGTAACGAAATGCAAGTACGGCGAAGGAGGACGAAAAGGAAAAAAAGGAAGGATAAGGAAGCTGTAAGAAGGTAGGAAGCATGGCAGTAGTGACAGGAAGGAGAGGAAGGAAGGAAGGAAGGAAGGAGGAAGGAAGGAGGAAGAAGGAAGGAAGGGAAAAGGAAGGAAAGAGAAAGGAAGGAAGGAAGGCAGGAAGGAAAGGAAGGAAGGAAGGAAGGAAGGAAGGAAGGAAGGAAGGAAGGAAGGAAGGAAAGAGGCAGAAGGAAGGAAGAAAGGAAGGAAGGAGGAAGGAAGGAAGGAAGGAAGGAAAGGAAGGAAGGAAAGAAGGCAGGAAGGAAGGAAGGAAGGCAGGAAGGAAGGAAGGAAGGAAGGAAGGAAGGAAGGAAAGAAGGAAGGAAGGAAGGAAGGAAAATAACGATCTGTGGACATCTCTCTTTGTCCAGTGTTTCCTTTCCGCGACACTGGAAGCCTAGGTCCAGAGTACAAAAAGTATGCGTACCACGTCACGTACACGTGGCAGACACAGCCATCTTGGGCAGCTAGATGTTGTTGCTGCTGCTGCTGTTGTTGTTGTTGCTGTTGTGCGTTCCCCAGCTTAACACACTAGGAGTCACCCAGAATGTGCATTCTGACTCCCTCATCCCACCTGCAACTCACTGTGAGATTCAAATTGTACACTGAAGGAGAAGCTGTGTGTGTGTGTGTGTGTGTTTGACTGGGGGTTTTTTGTAAGTACTTCGCCATGTGTGTGTGTGTGTGTGTGTTGTGTGTGTGTGTGTTGTGTGTGTGTGCGCGTGTGTGTGCGTGCATGCGTGCATACGTGCGCGCGCATGGTTTTGAAATCTGATGTTCATTATGTTTAAGGAGAGTTGCATGCCTGTAAATGATTGAGTGCAAGCGGTTCGATTTGTTTGTTTTTTACAAGATTCAGCGCTATATAAATTCCATATATTATTATTATTATTATTATTATTATATAGGCAGCCATTCTCCATCTTCGGAGGATGTTTTCTCTGTTAGAGGAGAGTGCGGGTTGTTATGTTAAGAGCTTGTCAAGGCTGAAGGCAATCTCAAGACAACATTGATATTACAACATAACACCATTTGAGTGTAGGCCTTGGCAGTGAGCCGACATCAGTGCCTGACACAGCTTGTGGCCTGGGCCAGGCTGGCTAGGGATGGCCGCTGGTATGGACAGGCCAGCATTGGCCCTCAGGTCTGCCTAAGGTCCAGCAGGTGGACAGGGACGGTCTAGCAGCAAGGCGCAACTTGCCCAAGCCAAAGTCCTTCGGGTGAGACTATAACCCGAGGTCCCGTGTGCGAACGCACACAGAACATCTTACGCACACGTTAAAAACCTGTTCCGCTTTCTGGAAGAGTAGGCCGTTGCGTGTTGGTGGCAGCAGATGACAAAATGTACAAAGCTGTGTGCACACGGGGGCTGGGTGTGAAAAACCCCACATAAGTGCTTACTTCATTACCCTCGAAATTAAAGACTTTTTTTTTTAACCCACTGTGCGACAGTCTATTGCCGTGCGGAGCTCCGATGTTTCAAAGGAAGAAGACACTGACAAGGACAATAGTTTATTCAAGAAAAGGTCATGGCCCCATTTGAAGAGGTAGACATCAGTCAAGTCAAGTCAAGTCAAAAACACTTTAATCATCCCATGAAGGGCAATTACAATACTGACAGGCACATTGATACTCATCAAATATATCAAAGACACAAAAGCTATATTTCATATTGGTTTTCAAATAAAATGTCACGACACACACACACACACACACACCACACACACGCGCGCATGCGCACAAACATCAATTGTGAACACAATTTTAAACCCATTGACTAGAAGACATAAAAACTTATTTTTACGCACGCATATACGCAGCACGTACACACGCACGTACGTGTGTGTGCGAACATGCCCACGCACACCACAACCATACACCAATATATGAATTCAATGTTTTAAGACAGTTGACTAGAACACAGACTTATTTCACACACCCACGCACCCACACACACACACACACACACACACACACACACACACACACACACACACAATTATGTATTGACTACACTCGTAACAATGACAATCAGACAGATAATTCAGAGAAATGTAAGAACTAGGTAGTCAACATCATTGTGAATTCAGAAGTCGAATGCTTACTGGCACAAAAGAATTTCTTTTTCTGTTGGTTTTGCTGATGGGACACTGAAAACGGCGTTCCGAAGGCAACATTTGAAATTCTGGAAACAAAGCATGAGAAGGATCAGCCAAAATGGCTGTGGCTTTGCGTACAAGCTGCTGATTGCAGAACGACATGAGATCTCTTTGTTCTTTTCCAATTATTTTTGAGCAGATTCTTACAATTCTCTGCAGGCCATTCTTGTTTTTAACACTAAGGTTATTGTACCAACAAATGAAAGCAAAACTTAGAACACTCTCTATGTAAGACTTGTAAAACAAGGAAAGGATCTTTTTGTCTACAAAAAATGAGTTCAGTTTCCTCAGAAAATACAGACGTTGTTGTCCCTTTTTGACAATAGCGTCAGTGTTAACGTCCCAGTTTAACTTGTGGTCAAAAACAGTTCCCAGATACTTATAGTTCAAAACGTTTTCAACCTCTTGATTATGGATAATAATATTCTTAGGAGTATGCCCTGATCTTCTGAAATCGATAGGCAGGTCTTTAGTTTTAGAAACATTTAGCTCCAGATAGGCCTCGTCACACCAGTGTACGAACTCGGTGAGGGCTGGACCATGGTCTAAGACTGATCCGGATAAGAGGGATAACAGAGCACTATCGTCTGCGAACCTAAGTCCTATACCTCCAACACATTTATAACACTTTTGCAATCTGAAGGTAAATCATGACATCATTGTGTCTCTTCTTTTGAAATACTTAAGCTGGTACATAGCAACATTTCGTATAGTGTTTTCATTGGCGGAGGACAAAAGTAAGACTAACCTAAACAGTGCAGGTCTCTTATCAAACTTAGAAGAAATGTATTTTATTCTTCAATCTTCCAGTGCTGGGCAACAGAAAACAAAATGTACTTCATCTTCTCTATTCAGTTTACACATGGGGAACGTCATATTTCTTATATCTCAGATTATGCACCATTATATCGGTGACCCCAAATCAAAACTTGGTTGATACACACATTACAAACATATTCATATTCATGGTTAGGTATGTTTCAACAAGGTGATTTGCTTTGAATAATCTATATAAAGAAAATCTGTCGCTGCTTTGAATGTGGCTCTCCCAATTTTGCCATCTACAATCTATGATACGTTGTTTAATTCAAGGAGGCCAGAAAACTCTGGACACACCCAACACCCTGATTAAGCGACACAAATGCAAAACCACTTTCACACAAACACTTACGCACACTATTCGCCCATGTTAGCCTATTTTCTCTCTCTCATTTATTTCATACAAAATCTTATATGCTTGGGAAGGCAGTCTGTTTCCATACATCTGCCATGCTTTAAACCAATACGCAATGCATTTCACATAAGAATTCAAATACAATGGATGTCTTCCAAGCTCACTATAAACTAGATCGTTTGGATGTTCGCCTGTTAACAAGTAGGAATCGTTTTGTTGCGAATAAATGTAATGTTTCCATTTCATGCCCTGCAAAGAAAGCCCATATTTCTGCACCACACTCAACCCTTGGCTGCCCCTGGGCATTCAAAGGAAGAAGAGAAAAGGAGAGAAAGGGGAACAGAGATGCGAAGAAGACAGAAGAAGAATGGGGAGAAGAGGAAAGGATAGAAGATAACTAAAGAGGAGCAGAGGAGAAAAGAGGAGAAGATTGGGGAGAAAAATGCGAGAGAAGAAGAGAACGAATGCACGCACACACCACAGAGAGAGAGAGAGAGAGAGAGAGAGAGAGAGAGAGAGAGAGAGAGAGAGAGAGAGAGAGAAGAGAGAGAGAGAGAGAGAAAAGAAGAAGAAGAAGAAAAAAAGAAGAAGAAGAAGAAGAAAAGAAGAAGAAGAAGAAGAAGAAGAAGAAGAAGAAGGAAGGAAGGAAGGAAGGAGCGAAGAGAGCAGACGAGATAATGAGTGACATGCACGCAATAATCACACAGTAAGCCCAACATGAGAACTGACCTTTATTTCACATAATCATGACACTATGCACTCGCCACATTTCTGACACATGGCACAACACTCTCCACATCCAATTTTCTGACACAGGCACTCTTTTGTGATGAAGCCACACACACACACACACACACACACACACACACACTGTAAGGGTGGCATGGGTTTAGCACATCAATTCTATGTCAAACAGTTTTCATTCATTAAATTTTTCAAGACCTCTCTCTCTGTTTCATTTGTGTGTGCGCTCACCCACGCACGCACACACATGCAGCACGCACACACACACACACACACACACACACACACACACACACACACACACCACGCACCACACACACACACACACACACACAGCACGCACACACACACACGCGCGCGCACGCAGACAAGAACACACAGCCAAGACCATGCACGGACAGCAATTAGACTGTCTTGTACAAATAGCTATCAAACAATCCAAATCCAATACTCACCTTCCTCTGGAATGGCCAACCCCCCACCCTCACCACCACCCCCACCACCCCCACCCCCACCACACCATTCCTTGATGACGGAAGTCCTATCTGTGGCCCATTCGGCCTAAAGTCACAACTATCCAGGTCCTGGACACCCTGCTCCACACTGACTGACTCGGGGTTTGGGCGATGGTCAGATCACAGCAGGTGCCTTCTGTGCTGGTGGCAGGGACCGGACACACCTCTACCAGTTCCAGTCACACCCATGTTTCAGTCACCATCAAGATTGTACCCCACCTCTTGCTGATCTCATCTCTGCACTGGTGGGTTTTTTGTTTGGTTTGTTGGTTGGTTGGTTGGTTTTCTTAGATTGGAGAATAAGAAAGGCTGAGTCTTCACCCTTCAAAAAGTCATTTTTAAACACGGGTCGTTAAGAACGAAAGTCATCTGAAAAACTTGTACTCAAAAGGACTAACTCAGTCACCTACCACTCTAAAACAAAATACTGCCACCCTGCCTGGTGTCTTCCTTCAATCCACAAGGAGAAACTGACAGAAGCACTCCATTCTCCTTACACTTCGATCGCAATGGTTTCTCGTGCCCCAGTCCAGTTAGTGATTCGGCCTCCTCTTCCTCCATGCCATTCCATACACGCTGCAGTCTGAGCCGTGCTTTTCCTGCACAATCCCGGTCTAACTCAGTCCACTTCTCTCTTGATTTATCCATTTTTAATGATATGCTACTGAGGCTCGTTGTGTCTGCTGTAATTCAGTCTTGTCCTGTTCAATCCAGATCTATGCCGAGTAGTCTACGTCTGTTCTGCACAGTGAACAGTGAGGGTTTGCCTTCTCCAATCTTACCTGCCTGCTGCGTGTTCTCCATTTTGTTTGACCCTACCTACCTACCTACCTACCTACCTAGTCATTTGCTGTTATGTTCACATCTTTCTTGACCTAAGCTCTACACTGTAGCCCATACCTATCCAGCACAATCCAGTTCTGACTATCCTACTGTGGGCAGTTTTATCCAGCTCAGTTCAGTTCTATGCTACTCTGTCCAGTTGTATCTGGTCCAGTCCAGTTCTGTCTGGTCCAATCCAGTTCTATATGGTTCAGTCCACTTCTGTCTCTTCCAATACAGTTCTGTTTCAATCCACTTCTTTTTTTCAATCCAGTTTGTTCTGTTTAGGTCCAGTTCTGTCTGGCTCAGCCCAGATCTTTCTGGTTCTTTCCAGTTATGCCTGGTTCAATCCAGTTCAATCCAGTTCTATCCTGTTCTATCCTGTTCAGCGCCTCAGCAATTGGCAGCAGGGTGTACAGACGTGTGATGGCGAGGAGACAGCAGGGAGGAACGGGCTGCATTAGCTAAACCTGAAGACCACTGCCGGCACCTTTCTCTACTTCAGGTCAAGGCCTCTCTCTCTCTCTCTCTCTCTCTCTCTCTCTCTCTCTCTCTCTCTCTCTCTCTCTCTCTCTCTCTCTCTCTCTCTCTCTCTTTCTTCAGGGAGAGAGTGTAGCCACAAGTACAGCGCCCTCCTCCTCCTTTTCCCTCCCTGTCTGCCAAAGTCTTCCCCTACCAGTGGCTTCTTCCATGCAGCATGTTATAATAATAATAATAATAATGATAATAATAATAATAATAATAATAATGTATGGAATTTATATAGCGCTGAATCTTGTAAAGCAACAAATCAAAGCGCTTATGTTGCCACACACAACTCCCTCGTCAAGTTGTTGTCGTTGTCGTTCTTCCTACATAGATGGCTTGATGAACAAAAGCAAATGCAGTGCTCATTCAATGTACCATCTGGAAATAAAAATTCGACTTCACTTAACGTTGCTGTTGGATCTTTTACATTCACGGAACAATAACTTGCATGAGGGGCTTCACTTTCTTTCCTGTCTAAATTAGTGCAATAGAGATCATATTTTCCTACTATCATTATTATTATTATTATCATCATCATCATCATCATCATCATCATCATCATCATCATCATTATTATTATTATTATTATCATTATTGTTGTTGTTTTATTCATTATTACTATCGTTATAGTTCTTATCACTATCATCATTGTTCTTATCATTATCATTACAGTGAAAAGACTGGCACACTGACTCTCTCTCACACTCATCATCTGATGGATGAAGGAGAAGTCCCCCTTCTGACAGGCAAGAATGGAACCTCCTACCTCCCTACCTACCTCCTACCTCCCTACCTACATACCTACCTACTTGTATATACACACATGTATGTATGTTTGTCCGTCGTGTTCGATGAGGACGTCTAAAACAGCAGAGGAGGCAGCTGCTGTTTCGGAAATTGGGCAGAAATTTGATTATAGTGGAGATGCCTTGCCCACAGTACATCCCCACTCTCTCGGCCAAGTGGGCATAAGGACAGTCAGCGTTGGAGATGTTCTTCAAAGGCCAACCAGCCCCCAGGGCTGCAGCACATAAGGACTGTGCAAGTCAAGCTCTCCTAGTCAGAGAGTCATAGTCGATCACTAAAGACTAAGCTGTAAAGTGGAATTCCGAAAAGCCACTGGTCATACAGCCTCTCACTTTGCTGTTGCCCCCAGCGTCAATGGTTTAATCAAGAACTGTGATAAAGCCCTACCTCCCTACCTACCTACCTACCTACCTACCTACCTACCTACCTACCTCCCTACCTACCTACCTACCTACCTCCCTACCTACCTACCTCCCTACCTACCTACCTACCTCCCTACCTACCTCCCTACCTACCTCCCTACCTACCTCCCTACCTACCTACCTACCTACCTCCCTACATACCTACCTACCTACCTCCCTACCTACCTACCTCCCTACATACCTACCTCCCTACCTACCTACCTACCTACCTCCCTACCTACCTACCTACCTCCCTACCTACCTACCTCACCTACCTACCTCCCTACCTACCTACCTCCCTACCTACCTACCTACCTACCTCCCTACCTCCCTACCTACCTCCCTACCTACCTCCCTACCTACCTCCCTACCTACCTACCTACCTACCTCCTACCTACCTACCTCCCTACCTACCTACCTACCTACCTCCCTACCTACCTACCTCCCTACCTCCCTACACTCCTACCTACCTACCTACCTACTCCTACCTACCTCCTACCTACCTCCCTACCTACCTACCTACCTACCTCCCTACCTACCTACCTCCCTACCTCCCTACATCCTACCTACCTCCTACCTACCTCCCTACCTACCTCCTACCTACCTACCTACTACCTACCTACCTACCTACCTACCTACCTCCCTACCTACCTACCTACCCTACCTCCCTACCTCCCTACCTACCTACCTACCTACCTACTACCTACCTACCTACCTCCTACCTCCCTACCTACCTACCTCCTACCCCTACCAACTCCTACCTCCTACCTCCCTACCACCTCCTCCTAACCTTACACTCCCATCCTACCCCTACCTACCTCCCTACCTACCTACCTACCTACCTACCTACCACTCCTGTCCCCTCTGCTCCTGAACGTTACCCCCGCAAGGTGGTGGAGTAGGGGGAGTAGTCCTGATGCATAGGAGCTGCTGGTGGTGGTGATGATGACGATGGTGGTGGTGTGGGGGCAGTAGTCCTGATGCATAGGAGCTGGTGGTGGTGGTGATGATGACGATGGTGGTGGTGTGGGGGCAGTAGTCCTGATGCATAGGAGCTGGTGGTGGTGGTGGTGGTGATGACGGTGGTGGTGGTGGTGGTGGTGATATGGTGGTGGTGGTGGTGATGATGACGATGGTGGTGGTGGTGGTGGTGATGGTGGTGGTGGTGGTGGTGATGACGGTGGTGGTGGTGATGACGGTGGTAGTGGTGACGGTGGTGGTGGTGGTGACGGTGGTGATGGTGGTGGTGGTGGTGGTGATGGTGGTGGTGGTGGTGGTGTGGTGGTGGTGACGGTGGTGGTGGTGGTGGTGGTGATGACGGTGGTGGTGGTGATGGTGGTGGTGGTGGTGACGACAGTGAACGGATGAATGTATACCCGGTGATGTCAGTTCCCCATCCACCAGGGTGCACATCCACCCGTCCCCTGCATCTTCCTTCCTTCCTTCCTCCTTCCTTCCTTCCTTCCTTCCTCTTCCCCTCCCTCCCTCCCTCCCTCCCTCCCTCCTCCTCCCTCCCTTCCTCCCTCCCTCCCTCCCTCCCTCTCCTCTCCTCCCTTCCTTCCTTCTCCTTCCTCCCTCCTCTCCCTCCCTCCCTCCCTCCCTCCCTCCCTCCCTCCCTTCCTCCTCCTTCCTTCCTTCCTTCCTTCTTTCTTCTTTCTTCTTCTTTCTTCTTCCTTCCTTCCTTCCTTCCTTCCCCTTCCTTCCTTCCTTCCTTCCTCCCTCCCTCCCTCCCTCCCTTCCTCCCTCCCTCCCCCTCCCTCCCTTCTTCCTTCTTCCTTCCTTCCTTCCTTCCTTCCTTCCTTCCTTCCTCCCTCCCTCCCTCCCTCCCTCCCTCCCTCCCTTCCTTCCTTCCTTCCTTCCTTCCTCCTTCCTTCCTTCCTTCCTTCTCCTTCCTTCCTCCCTCCCTCCCTCCCTCCCTTCCTCCTTCTCTCTCCCTCCCTCCCCCCCTCCCTCCCTCCCTTCCTCCCTCCCTTCCTTCCTTCCTTCCTTCCTTCCTTCCTTCCTCCCTCCCTCCCTCCCTCCCTCCCTCCCTTCCTTCCTTCCTCCCTTCCTTCCTCCCTCCCTCCCTCCCTCCCTCCCTTCCTCCCTCCCTCCCTCCCTTCCTTCCTCCCTCCCTCCCTCCCTCCCTCCCCCCCTTCTTTCCTTCCTTCCTTCCTTCCTCCCTCCCTCCCTTCCTTCCTCTGCTTCTTTCAGTGCACTACGTCCTCTTCTTCTTTATTTCTCCCTCCCTCCCTCCCTCCCTCCCTCCCTCTCTCTCAGCTACAGTTGCCGAGTTCAGGCATCATCACCAGGTGGTGGTGTGTATAGGAACCAACGTTCATCATTATTATGACGGCAGCCACATGGCCACTGCGGAGCTGAGGTCTGAACACCACACCAGAGTGCACCTGCTGGGTTTTTTCTCAAATGTCACCATCCCTTCCAGCTGGCTTCCAATGGCCTACTCTTCCGGAAGGCGGAACGGTGTTTTAACATGTGTGTCTTCAATTTTACGTCTGTTCACTTAAAAGTGATATTAGACGAATATGCACAAGATGTGCACAAAATGTTCTGCATGCATTTGTGCGCAAGATCCCGGTTTACAGTCTCACCTGGAGGATTGGGGATTGCGGAGTGGGTTGGGTGTTAACTCCACGGGGAGAGAGGCCCCTTCAACGGGCATCTTGATGGAAGCTCGAACCCAGGCCGTCAGATCTCGACCTCATCGTTCTAACCACTAGGCTGTCCCCTGCCTCCCCCAGCCCTGGGTAGGATTGCTCTCTCTGCAGCCCCTGCAGTAACAGATTCAGCGATGTGTGAAGAGCTCTGAAGCCTGGATGGAGAACTGGCCAGGGCAGGGACATCGCCACGGGTGTCCTTCAGGCTGCTCTCGTCTCTCCAGCTGCTCGTTCTTCCTTGTCCTCTGCAACCCATCAAAAATGAAACATCATTAATTAACCGTGAAAGAATGACGCGTTCGGCTGCAAACAGTACTTAATCAAAAGTAATTCGTATAGGTTTAATGTATCATAGGGTATGATATCATTTTGTATCATATCAGATGTTATGAATGACAGGCTGTGGCTGTTGAATCTGCAGGCTGTGGAATCTGCAGGCTGTGGAATCTGCTGGCAGTTAAATCTGCAGCTAGACATGACGACAGGCTGTGGTTGTTCCACACGGAGAACGCAGAGGCCAGCAGTTGAGGCGCCGTCTGGCGAGTCAGGGGCCATTACCTCCGCCATGAAAATGAAAATGATTTCCCCTGACTTCAGCACTTTTCAAGGTGGACCTTTTTGACTGAGGGTGAGTATGGGAGTGACAGACCTACCTATCTGTCTGTCTGTCTGTCTGTGTGTGTGTGTCTGTCTGTCTGTGTGTCTGTCTGTCTGTGTGTGTGTCTCTCACATCACAGGTTTTATACTTAATTGTACCAGATATTTTATGGTACACACATTACTAAGAGCGGGAAGTGAATTAAAAGAAACACAATCTGTGCTTGTGTCTTGTCCTCAACATACAGAATTTTTTTTGTACCTTTAGATATGTGTGTATGTGTGTGTGTGCGTGCGTGCGTGCGTGCGTGCGTGCGTGCGTGCGTGCGTGTGTGTGTGTGTGTGTGTGTGTGTGTAAAAACAGAGACAGACAGACAGAGAGAGACACACTCACACACACATAAGTCACACACCCAAACCAAACCCCCCCCAAAAAAGCAAGGTTATCATTTTACTCATGGCAAAAGTATGAGTAATTATTTTTTTGGCCCGGGCTGGGAAATCCACCCCAACCCCTACCCCCATACCCCTACCCGATCCCTCCACCCCCCACTCACCCCATAATTAATACAGGCTTGTTGTTACACACATACAGCCAACGCCTCCCCACTATTCATTCCCTGGGCCCATAACACGACACACTAAGGCTAAGAAACCCTCTTTCCATTCCTGTCACCCATTCTTTATCTCCCCCCCCTCCCCCCTCTCTCTCTCTCTCTCTCTTTTTCCAATCTCCCAGAGCGATCTTTTGTACCTTACCGGCAACCCAGCCCGGTCTTCCTTTAGAAAATCGGGAAGGAAGGTTTGAGTTTGTTTGTTTGTTTGTTCGTTCGTTTGTTTGTATTCTTCGGGGGGGGGGGGGGGGGGGGGCGAGGGGGGGGGGGTGAGGGAGGGGGTTGAATGTGGGTTTTCAGTTCGAAAGTGTCTGTGATATTCATTGAAGCGAGAAAACTCTATTGCGAGGGATCTTTTTCCTTCTGTCGCTTGATTTTCATTTCTCTCTGGGGTTGGGTTTTTTTGTTTGTTTGGTTTTTTTTTGGAGGGGGGGGGGTGGAGGGGGGTAGTTAGTACCTCGATCAGAGAAGAGAATGGTAGAGTTCTGTGTAAGGTCTCGAACATGAATGGGGAGAGAGAAGGGGAAGAGGGAGAGAGGGAGAGAGAGAGAGATGAGAAAGAGAGAGACAGACAGACAGACATAGACAAAAATCGCAATATTAAAAAGCCGTTTTGGGGAGTTTGGAATGAGGAAGAGACATTAAAGAGAAAATCAGACAGTGAAAAGAAAATACCATACACACAACAACAAAAATAAATAACAAAACAAAACAACAGCAAAAGCCACCAACACAACACCAGTTTAGATAACATTATCAATACCAAGCCAGTCGTGACTTGTCACACACACACTCACTCACTCACACACACAAACACCCCCCCCCCCCCCCCCCCCCCCACCCCACACCCCACACCCACACACACAAAGTCTTGGAGCTACGCCCCGCGTGGACGAGCGCGTAGAATCCAGCATCCCCCCCCCCCCCCCCCCCCCCCCCCCACACACACACAGACTGATAGAAAGAGAAAGGCGCGCGCGCGCGCACGAATATATGAATGCATGTGGATGTGTGTGGGTGTGTGTGTGTATGGATGTCTGTACCTATGTATGTGCGTTTGCATGCATGTGTGTGTTGTGCGTGCGTGCGGGCGAGCGTGTATAAATGTATGT
This sequence comes from Rapana venosa, assembly GCA_028751875.1. NCBI lineage: Eukaryota > Metazoa > Mollusca > Gastropoda > Neogastropoda > Muricidae > Rapana > Rapana venosa. The sequence goes on from CM054166.1 coordinate 38,254,646, forward strand.
ATGTATGTATTTATGTATGAATGTATGTAAGTATGTATGTATGTATGTATGTAGGCATGTATGTATATAGGTATGTATGTATGTATATGCATGTATATATGCATGTGTGTATATGCATGTATGTATGCATGTGTGTATGCATCTGTGTATATGCATGTATGTATGCATGTGTGTATGCATGTGTGTATATGCATGTGTGTATGCATGCATGTGTGTATGCATGTATGAATGTATGTATCCATCTATGTATCTGTGTATCTATCCATCTATGTATCAATGTATCCATCTATCGATCTGTCTTTACATACATCTATCTGTCAAGTCTGTTCCTCTAGGTATCCCTTCATCTCTGTGTTTCATTGATGCACTATGACATCACATCTCTCATCTTCACTGAAGCCTACACGGTCTAAGTCGTCCTGAATGACAGGACCTTAGCCACAGCTTCAGCCACAAAGGATGGGGGGGGGGGGGGGGGGGGGGGGGGGGGGGGGGGGGGGGGGGGGGGGGGGGGGGGGGGGGGGGGGGGGGGGGGGGGGGAGGAGTACACTGCGGAGCGCTGACCTCCCCCCCCCCCCCCCACCCTAACAAGGCAAATCATAGTCGCCAGTCTGTGTTGAATAATCACAGAGTTTTCACCGAAAACGCCATACTGGTGATCTCTTCTTCTGTCTGTGCAGTTGTGGGATTTGAAGCCAGGCTGTAGCCTTAATTCAGCGACAGGAGCAGGAGCGTGTGTACCTCAAGCCAGGTCCACTCTGCCTGTGATCCCCATGGTGGCCCAACACACCAGCTTGTCACAGTGAATGAGCCAAAGGGAATGCACGCGCGCGCGTGTGTGGGAGAGGGCTGTGAGCGTGCGTATGTGTTTGTGAAATTAAAAAGGTAAAGGTGTCCCATAACCTATGTGGTCGTTACGGAGCGAGGCATCAGAGACCTCAGCTTCTCCAGGGGCCAGCATATTCAGGGTGGCGCCAATCTCCTCTCCCTCGCTGCTTTACCTTCCCTGACCCTAAAGAGGCAGGTACCCATTGACAGCTGGGTGAACTGAGGGACTCTACTGAAGCCAAGGCGCGCAAATGGTCACCCACCCAAGTGGTAACCACGCTCGATGCTGCTTGACCTCAGCTTGGGGAAAGCGAGTGCTCACTCACACACACACACATGCACACACACGCGCGCGCAAACACAGACACAACACACATACGTGCGCGCGCGCGCACACACACACACACACACAACACACACACACACACACACACAACACACACACACATTTCGTAAATTCTGAACAAAAGCAACAACAGCAACAACAACAATAACAACATCATAATGAAATCCATATCCTCATCAGTACAAGCAGCAGTCTGGTCAGATTCTGTCATCGTCACCACAACTTACATAATCACTCAATGTGGCATACCCATTATTATATGGGGGGGAGAGAGGGGGGGAGAGGGGGGAGAGAGACAATGACAATGACAAATTCTTTTATTTCGAGGATAATGAATAAGCACTCATGTGCTTTTTTACATCCAGTCCCCGCCCGTAGGGATACATCTTAATAATAAACCAACACTTATACAGTCTCATAGTAGAAACATGGGGAAATAACCCTGAGAGAGAGGGATGGCGAGAGATTTTTAATAATCAATGATAAAAATGTTTAGGCCATGCCTAGTTTTACAATCTGTAGTTGTAAACATACTTGCATCAAAACAATCAGACACACAGACAGACAGACATAGGTAGACACAGACACACAGACTGACAGACAGACAGACAGACGGAGAGACGGAGGGACTTGCAGAGCGAGAAGTACACAAGGGTGTACAGCCCAGAGCGAAGAAGCGAAGGTAACGTACAATTCCCACGCTTTCAATAGCCCCTGCCTGCCTGCCTGCCTCTCCCTCACACACACACACAGGTACAGGCTACATACAGCAGTCTCGGCCTTCTCTCTCTTTGAGGACCAACCAGAGCGTGACCGCTATGGCCGCCACCACGCCGAAATACTGAAAGAAAGAAAGAAAGAGGGGGGGGGGAGGGGGGGGAGGAGGTTAAGAAAAAAACCCCAGGTTCCAGTGATTATAGCTGGGAGGCCCCGGCAGGTTTGAAAGATGATATGTTGGAATGTGGGGGCTGTATTGTGACCAGCTCCACACGCTTTGTGCGCAAGCTTTTTCAACAACCTCGACTGATCTTTGACCCTACCACTCACCCCCTCCCTCCCCCCCCCCCCCCCCCCCCCCCCCCCCCCCCCCCCCCCCCCCCACCCCCCCCCCCCCACACACACACAAAAGGAAAAGAGAAACCAAGCACCCACTTTATTTTATCCACACACACAACATTATTTACCCCCCCCCCCCCCCCAACTTTATTTTACCCCCCCCCCCCCCACACACACACACAACTTAACTTTACCAGCCCCCCCCTGCCCCCCCCCCCCCCCCCCCCCCCCCCCCCCGACACACACACACAACTTTAATTTTACCCCCCCCCCCACACACCCATCAACAGACACCATCTCATGTGACTTTGTGTAACTCCCTCTAACCCCACCCCCTTAGAAACAGAGACAGACAGACAGACATAGAATGAGAAACAGAGAGACAGACATACAGACAGAGAGAGAGAGAGAGTGTGTGTGTGTGTGTGTGTGTGTGTGTGTGTGTGTGTGTGTGTGTGTGGTGTGTGTGTGTTTTGTGTGTGTGCGTGTGCGCGCGCGGGCGCGCGACCATAATATGCAAGGTTGCCAGAGACATGCATGCTGATAGGTGGCAGGATGCATGCTGGGTATGTAGCAGTCCTCCACACCACCGACCATAGCTGGCCTACATTCTTCCAGGAAAGTGAGGAAGATACCATACTTGTCTTGTGTTCACTCACAATCTGGATTTGCAGTCTTCATTTCCATTAATTTGTTACTAGATTCAAAACTTTATGAATCCTGTGTATTATTATTATTATTATTATTATTCTCATCATCATCATCATCATCATCATGATTTCTCTCATCATTATCATCGTAGTTACTACTGTGCGGCCTGTCTCCTGCCAATGGAGTGCTGCATCAGGTGAGCAGTCACACAGGGTGGGAGCTAGGGGGAGGGGGCAGGGGGTGGAGAGGGAGAGAGGCTTGCCGTCTATCTGTCTACCTCCCTACCCACCTACCTACCTACCTACCCACCTACCTACCCACCTACCTACCTACCTACCTACCTACCCACCTACCCACCTACCTACCCACCTACCTACCTCCCTACCTACCCACCTACCTACCTACCTACCTACCCACCTACCTACCTCCCTACCTACCCACCTACCTACCTACCTACCTACCTACCTACACCTACCTACCCACCTACCTACCTCCCTACCTACCCACCTACCTACCTACCTACCTACCTACCCACCTACCTACCTCCCTACCTACCCACCTACCTACCTACCTACCTACCTACCCACCTACCCACCTACCTACCTACCTCCATACCTACCTACCTCCCTACCTACCCACCTACCTACCTCCCTACCTACCCACCTACCTACCTACCCACCTACCTACCTCCCTACCTACCCACCTACCTACCTACCTACCTACCTACCCACCTACCTACCCACCTACCTACCCACCTACCTACCTACCTCCATACCTACCTACCCACCTACCTACCTCCCTACCTACCTACCTACCCGGGCTGGCAGGGTTGGAGGACTGACTGCCTCATGGCTGCACGACCTGACAACAGCGCTTCTGGCCTCTGCTGGAGTAGCAAGGGGGACTGAGCCATGACATAGAAAAGGAATAGACAGAATGATCATCACCCACGCTGTGACTCCTGACTTATTGAAGCCTCGGGCGGTTTTGCAGTGCGGTTATTTTTTCTTTAGTTTGGGGGTTCTATTTTTTCGTAAATTTTGTTTAAAGGGTGAGAGTGAGAGTGAGGGTGGGGGGGGGGGGGTGAGGGGCGGGGGCAGGTGGGTTTTTTTTTTATTTATTGCTGCTAATAAAACTTGTCTAATCTTGTTGATCAAAGCCCTTTTCCTTTTCAATTTTTTAAATCCTGCATTTTGCTGTTGTTGCTGTTTCAGGCATGTCAGCCTGTTTTACTGGTTTTCCAAAGCTAGGTAGATATCTGAGCTGAGGGAGTGTTGACGTGTGTAAACACTGGTCAATAATCACAGGAGGATCCAGAAACCCACTGTTCAGGTGCCTCCTCCACACCCCCCCCCCCACCCCCCCCCCCCCCCCCCCCCCCCCCCCCCCCCCCCCCCCCCCCCCCCCCCCCCCCCCCCCCCCGCCCATCCCCCACATCCTGGCTTTTTGTCAATTCTGCTACCTTCCCTCTTGTATAATGTGCCTGTGCACATACTTTTATATCTATTTCATTCTTCTTTTTCCTTTTTACATCCAGTCCCCATGTGCATGCGGTATTGTCAATTTTGTCATCCTTTCCCGTCGGCACAATTTTTTAATGGCTCATTCTTCCAAAAGGTGGAACAGGTTTGAGCATGCATGTGATACAAACAAAAAAAATGAAGGGATGTATGAATGCATGTGACATAAACACAAAACTGAAGGGACGTATGAATGCATGTGACATAAACACAAAACTGAAGGGATGTATGAATGCATGTGACATAAACACAAAACTGAAGGGATGTATGAATGCATGTGACATAAACAAAAAACTGAAGGGATGTATGAATGCATGTGACATAAACACAAAACTGAAGGGATGTATGAATGCATGTGACATAAACAAAAAACTGAAGGGATGTATGAATGCATGTGACATAAACACAAAACTGAAGGGACGTATGAATGCATGTGACATAAACAAAAAACTGAAGGGATGTATGAATGCATGTGACATAAACACAAAACTGAAGGGTCGTATGAATGCATGTGACATAAACACAAAACTGAAGGGACGTATGAATGCATGTGACATAAACACAAAACTGAAGGGACGTATGAATGCATGTGCGCAAGCAGCGTAATGACTGTACGTATTCTGCCTCATGCACACCTCTGTGTATCCGTGCACACACACACACACACACACACACACACACACACACACTCACTTTTCACACATTCAGCGCTTTGATTTGTTGCTTTACAAGATTCAGTGCTATATAAATTCCATACATTATTATTATTATTATTATTATTATTATTATTATTTATTATTATTTATTTAAGTTCGCACACAGAACTGTGTCACAGAGAGCGAGTGAAAGCGTATGCATGCACAGGGTGGGAGGTTGCAGGCATGCCTGTGTTTGTCAGCTTAGGCACATGCCCAGCTTCCACACCTGTCTGTGCACACAGTATTACGTGATGCACTTTGGAGCGAACGAGAACAGCAAACCGCGTGTACCCATACACAAGTACATAATGTCATGCAAGTGTGAGAGCAGGCAGTGGCGGGGACAGGACAAGTGTACTACTGTCTTCTTCTGTACTGTACTGCTGCTCCTTCAGGGATCAGGTCTCCCACCCACCCACCCGACCCCCCCACCTGACCCCCCCACCCCACCCTGCATCAGGTTACCAGTGAGAGAGGGGGGTAGTGGGGGGGGGGGGGGAGGGGCTTGGAGTGAGAGGGAGGGGGAGAAGGGTAGAGAGGGGGGGAGGGGTGTAATCTATCCCCGAAGTTTAGGAGAACTAGTGCCTCACGTTGACTTGAAAAAGCCGTTTGGAGACCTGACTGGCACGGTTGACTGCGCTCAGTCCAATAACCAAGGCTAGGACTTCGAGTTCTTGAAGCCTGGCTGATTTTATTAAAGGACAAGCAGGGGGTGAGGGGGGGGGGGAGAGAAATTCAGGTGGGTTTGTTTTGTTCTCCTTTTCTATGGCTGTTGAGAAAGCCTGTCTGATCTTGTCGCTTGAAGCTCTTCAGTCTTTTCAAGTCTTTTTTAAAAATAATTTAAATTTTAAAAAAGTCTTTCGCGGTATGGGTTCTGTGGTTGTGCTGTGGTACCGGTTTCTCCACACGAAAAGTGTCACGCTAACGAGCATTGCACTGCAGGTAAGAACCAGTTTGCCAATGACCCCTGAAGATCACTTCGGCCAAGCCAACACTGGCTTGGACAGTCAATTCTTCCTGCATGAAGCAAACTGCCCTGGGTCTGCACCCTCTCCCCCCCCCCTTCTCTCCCTCCCTCCCTCTCTCTCTCTCTCTCTCTCTCTCTCTCTCTCTCTCCTCTCTCTCTCTCTCTCTCTCTCTCTCAAGAGGATTTTTCCTCTGAAGTTAACAGCAGTGCCGACTCCACTCTCTCCAAAAGTCCTTCGGATGAGACTATAAACCGAGGTCCCGTGTGCGAACGCACGCAGAACATCTTGCGCACACGTTAAAACCCGTTTCGCTTTTCGGAAGAGTAGGCCATAGTGTGCCGGTGGGAACGGATGACAAAATTTACAAAACCGCATACACACGGGGCGTGGATGTAAAAAAGCATGAGTGCTTATTCCATTATCGTCGATATAAAAGAATAAATAAATAAATAAGAACAGCACACATCCTGACATGCCAGTGCCAAGAACAGCACACATCCTGACATGCCAATGCCAAGAACAGCACACATCCTGACATGCCAAGAACAGCACACATCCTGACATGCCAACAGCACACACCCTGACATGCCAAAAACAGCACACATCTTGACATGCCAAGAACAGCACACATCCTGACATGCCAAGAACAGCACACATCCTGACATGCCAAGAACAGCACACATCCTGACATGCCAAGAACAGCACACATCCTGACATGCCAAGAACAGCACACATCCTGACATGCCAATGCCAAGAACAGCACACATCCTGACATGCCAATGCCAAGAACAGCACACATCCTGACATGCCAATGCCAAGAACAGCACACATCCTGACATGCCAAGAACAGCACACACCTTGACCACCGTTTCTTTTTTCCCACCACCTATGCAGAATCAGTATACATTTCTTGCACATACACACACACACACACACACACACACACACACACACACACACACACACACACACACATTGAGTGTGTGGGTGGGTGGAGGGGAGGGAGGTGGGGGAATCTGCTTGCTCTGCCCCCTTCCTCCCTACACCCTCTCTCCCACCCCTTCCCCCTCCATCCCTATCATCGTTTATTTCAGGTGTGGTTTGGCTGGACTGTATCAAAGAGTCCCAGCGGAGTGAGTTAGTGGATTCAGGGACTGTGCCATCAACCAGCCATCACCGCTGTTTCAAGTCAGTTCACGTTGTCTCCTCTATCATATTTAAAAGAACACCCACCCAGCCCATCCCCACCCCATAAAGGAGAACGGAACTCACATCCAAACCAGCCGCCTGCTAGGACACAATAATACACCTCAATGAAGACTGAATACGGGAACCTACAGATCGGTGGTCTAGAGGTAACGCACCTGCCTGCCGTCAGCGCCTGGAGTTTATCCCAGTTCTTGATTAAACCATTGACGCTGGGGGCAACAGCAAAGTGAGAGGCTGTATGACCAGTGTCTTTCCCACTCGTGGAATTCCACTTTACAGCTTAGTCTTTAGTGATCGACTATGTCTCTGCCTAGGAGGCTTGACTCGCACAGTCCTTATGTGCTGCAGCCCTGGGGGCTGGTTGGCCTTTGGAGAACATCTCCAACGCTGACTGTCCTTCTGCCCACTTGGCCGAGAGAGTGGGGATGTACTGTGGGCAAGGCATCTCTACTATAATAACATTTATGCCCAATTTCCGAAACAGCAGCTGCCTCCTCTGCTGTTCTGGAGGTCATCGTCGAAAACGACGGACTAACATACAACGCACCTGCCTAGACAGCCAAAAGTCCGGGTTTCAAATGTGTGATGGTTCCATCCCTGTTTGGGCCCGAAACTTGTCCCCCATCCACTAGACCGTGAGAGGTGGTCTGGGTGCTGGTCTTTCAGATGAGACGATATACCGAGGTCCCGTGTGTTACACATATTCAGTGCACGTAAAAGAACCCACGGCTTCAAGAGTTGTCCCTGGCAAAATTCTGTGGGGGAAAAAGCCTCTCTGATAGGAAAGCAAAAACAGTTGCAGACAGGAAAACAATGGGAAATGCTACTCTTGAGGTGACGCGCTCTCCCCGGGGAGAGCAGCCTGAACTTGAGGCAGAGAAATCCGCCGTCTACAGTACAACCGAGGCCCCGTGGTGCTAACGCACTCAGAACACGTTGTTCAAACCTCATCCTTGACGGACGCCATAGCCGAGTGGTTAGAATCTATCGTTCCACTTCAATCCCAGGGCTCCGTGAAGTCCTGGTGGGTTCCAGTCTCGGCAGCGGCGTCAGGTGAATTAGGTGTGGGGATTTTAAAGATCTCCCAGGTCAACTTCCAGTGCAGTCCTGCCATTGCCTTCATCCTGCCCGTGTATTTACACATGCAGAAGATCAAACATGTTCGTGAAGGATCCTGTGATTCATGTCAGCGGTGGGAGGGTTAGGGAAGCACGAACCATGCCCAGCACACATCCCCCAGGTGGGAATACGGCTACCTTCAAGCTGGGCAAAGAACGGTGGCGTGTGCAACATCTCCCCACAGGTCACTGGAGAGCTCTAGCCGAGGAAGGTAAAAAACGGTTTTTACACCACCCCCTCTACCACCCTAACCGTCTTTGTCTGCACACTGGACCAGTCCCCCTCTAGGGAAAGGGGCGTGGCTGACAGGGACATGCCCAGCATGCATCCAGCCACGCGGAGAACGATGGGCTTCTCCAGAGTCACCTTGCCCATGACACACTGACAAAACTCCAGTGACGTAACCACCCCTCTGACTTCCCGAGGAGTTGGGGGTTTTTAAAGTTAAAGAAAAAACTGTGACCATGACAAGAATGATTGACATCTGGACAGCCTTGACCGATATATTATCACGTTACAGCTGGTTGCACGTACTCCATGGTGTTCTCGTGATCTTGTCTTGTCTTCTGTTGTTGTGGGGTTTTGTTGTGGGGGTTTTGTTGGGGGTTTTGTTGTGGGGTTTTGTTGGGGGTTTCGTTCCTCGGCTACAGCTCAAAGTGGATTGTTGCGTTAGCGACGCTTTTGCCTGCCATGAATGTAGCCGCATTCCGACTTCGGGCTGATGTCTAACACGCCACCAGTGTGCTGCCTGTTAACCACACCACCAGTGTGTCTGCCTGTTAACCACACCACCAGTGTGTTAACCACACCACCAGTGTGTTAACCACACCACCAGTGTGTTAACCACACCACCAGTGTGCTGCCTGTGAAACTTGACATGGTCATCCGTTCCGAAGGGTGAAAAGGTCAAGGTGTCCCCCCATGCCTATAAGGTCGTAAGGGTGCGAGGCATCAGAACCTCAGCTCTCAGGGGCTAGCTATTAAGGCGGCGCCCATCTCCTTCCTCGCTGCTTTAACCTTCCCCTGGACCACAAAGAGGGCGTCATATAATGGCCTACTCTTCCGAAGGTAACAACCAGGTTTTTAAACGTGTGTCGCAAGATGTTCAGCGTGCAAACGCACGGGGCTTCTTCGGTTTAAGTTCCTCCGAAGGATTTTCGGGGTGAGTGGGTGGTTGGAGTGGAGTTGGGGTGGAGTGGAGGTGGTAATGTGGCGTGGGGAGGAGGTGTGGAGTGGAGTGGAGAGTGGAGTGGAGTGGGGTGGTCTGTCGTGGAGTGGGGATAGGGGTGCAGTGGATGAGTGGTGTGGAGTGAGAGGTGTGAGTGGGAGATGGGTGGAGTGGAGTGGTGTCTGGTGTGGGTGGAGTGGAGTGGGTGGAGTGGAGTGGGGTGGGTTGGGAGTGGGGTGGTGTGGAGTGGAGTGGAGTGGAGTGGAGTGGGGTGGTGTGGAGTGGAGTGGGGTGGGGTGGAGTGGGGTGGAGTGGAGTGGAGTGGGGTGGGGTGGAGTGGAGTGGGGTGGAGTGGGGGGTGGGGGTGGAGTGGAGTGGAGTGGGGTGGAGTGGAGTGGAGTGGGGTGGAGTGGAGTGGAGTGGAGTGGGGTGGAGTGGAGTGGGGTGGAGTGGGGTGGAGTGGAGTGGAGTGGGGTGGAGTGGAGTGGAGTGGAGTGGAGTGGAGTGGAGTGGAGTGGAGTGGAGTGGAGTGGGGTGGCACCCTTGACCTGACGCCTGGGTGGTAGTTCAAACCTGGGACTGATCCCGATTCGTCAGATGACGAACGCAAGGCTCTGACCACCAGGCGTTCCCTCCTCCAGTCTGTTCTGGGGCAGCCTTCAGGTGTGTGGCCACGTGGACCATGTTTTCATCACCACTTTTATGTGTACGTTTTGTTCTTCCTTTGTTTTTACGTGTGTGTGTGTGTGTGTGTGTGTGTGTGTGTGTGTGTGTGTGTGTGTGTGTGTGTGTGTGTGTGTGTGTGTGTGTGTGTGTGTGTGTTCTGTGTCTGTGTTGTGTTTGTGTAAGCACGCACAAGCGCGTGTCTCTGGAATCATACAGTCAAAGAGAAAGAGCAAGAGAGAGCGGGATGGGGGGAGGGGAGGAGGTTATGCATCAAATACTGAGCACGGGATACGCATACACACACACACATGTTGCATGGTCGTCTTCATCACCAGCATCTCTCTACGTGAAACTGTCACACACACACACACACACACACACACACACACCAGAACACAGAAGAAGGCACAGGTCAGGACACGTGTATCATAGTTTCTGACGGTTCGTTTATTACTGCTCTCTGAAAGTCACTGATGTCATCAACAGCGTACACACCATAACACTACAAAGGCTGAACATAAAAAGACAGGGAAAAAACTTACCTTGGTCTTTGACACCAGGCTTCCCATTGAGTAAAAACGTGTGTGTGCATTTAAGCCCTTCCACAAACGTGTGCACACACACACACACACACTCTCTCTCTCTCTCTCTCTCTCTCTCTCTCTCTCCTCTCTCTCTCTCTCTCTCTCTCATACACACACAGAGTGACAAAAACACTTTATGGACTATTCCATTATTACGAAATATTCAAGCGTACACTAGCGCTCCAACAACAACAACAAGCAAACAAACAAACCAAAAATATAACAAAAAAGGAAAACAAAGAACTTAAAAAGAGAAAGAATGATATCAAGTTTGCCAACATGAACAGTAGTTTTTGTTGGTGGTGTTGCTGGGGTTTTGTGGTTGAGGGTTGGTTTGTTTTTTAATTAAGGTTTGGGGGTTGTTTGTTTTTTAATAAATTATGTAGTATACGTTGAAGTTGTAGAATACCAGATGGATGTATAACAGATACTTTCAAGTGTATAACACTCTCTTTCTCTCTCTGTGCGAGTCTGTGTGTGTGTGTTGGGGTGGGGAGGGGGGGGGGGGGGCATACACGTGTGTGAAGGCAAGATTGTCTTCATTCTGCTTCGATACACGTCTGTCCTCCGACAAGATGAACACACAGTGAAGTTGCTGCCGCCAGCACCCCCACCACATGAACCCTGCACTAGGCCTGCACACCAACTGAACTGGAAACAACCTCCCAGCCAATTCAAACAAGAAACAAGAAACATGCCCGGCCTCGGTACATTACAACGGAAACTCCAGCCTACCAAAAAAAAAGGAACAGAAAACAAACCGGCCCCACTTGTGACACAAAGGCGTGGTGGTGGTAATAGTGCGACTTATGGAGAAAAATGCTCAACCTCCTTATATTACAACCCAAAATCAAGCCTACCAAAAACTAAAAAGGAAAAAAAAACACCAAAAAATACGACTAAACTTTGATACAAAAAAGGGTGGTGGTGGTGGTGGTGGTGTGTGACTAACCACGACGACGACAACAACAACATCAACAACAGGAGAGGGTTGACAGGTTGGTCTGTAACTCTGTGACTGACTGACTGGCTGACTGACAGGGTTTGACAGGTACTGCGAGGTCCTAAGCAGAGGATTAGTCAACAGCTACCTCCACCACCGCTCACACTGACACAACCCACCACCACCATCCACCCTGACTACTACCCCCCCCCCCCCCCACCCTACCCAGCCCTGGCTGGTGTGTGGCTGCCACACAATGGTCCATTGTCAGCCGGCATTGTCCCCACACTGGCCTGGCCAGCCCGCTCCTGCTGTTGCAACAACAGCCGCTGTGGAGGAGGGGTTCCAGTCTCCCTAAAGCAGGAAGTGGCAGACCCCAAGCCTGCCAGTGCTCAGGTAAGGCTGATTGGACCTTTTGAACAACAGTGTGCACAGTGTATATGAGTGTGTGTGTGTGTGTGTGTGTGTGTGTGTGTTGAGGCGGTGGGGGAGGGGGGGGGGGGAGCGTGTGTGTGGAAGAGGGGGGGTGGAGGAGGGGGGGGGGGGGGCTGAGTGTGTGTGAGTGTGTGTGTGTGTGTGTGTGTGTGTGTGTGGAGGCAGGGGGAAGGGGGTCTGTGTGTGTGTGTGTGTGTGTGTGTGTGTCTGTGTCTGTGTGCGCGCGCGCAGAGGCAATATTACGACCAGTTTTGTGAGCTTGTTGAAGACACTCCACGCCGACACAAGACCCAGACCAACATGCCCCATTTCTAATCAAGCAGGCAGACCAAGCCACTACCACCACCACCCCGCTGCCCCAACTCAGGGGAGCTCACCCAGCCTGGCCTGGCCTGGCCTGGCCTGGGCCGACAGCTAGCCCACAGGCAACAACCAGGCAGGCGGAATAATCCAGGCAGCCACAGCACAGGAGTGGCCGGCCCTGACATCCCAAACGTCGTGACAAAGGCCGCCTCTACCAGAGACTGCCAGGCCTTGACGCAGTAATGCCAACGTTAACCGTTTAGGACCGGCGCCAAACAGGTCACCTGTTAAGGACTGACTTCCAGTCCACGCCCTGTCATTCCCTTCAGGGGATTAGGTGTCTGCCACACCGAGTCCAATGTGTAGTGAGTGCCCTTGCTACACGGAGAAGGGGTGTAAGTACTTGCTCCCATAGCTCGTACTTGTGTCCTTTTACCAACAAGTTTGTCGGATCACACTACTTTGTTTTCTGCAAGACAAGAAGTAGGGCTGGAGGCACAGAGCGCTACACAGCTGAGAGAACAGGGAAAGACAAGCAGCCAGGGGGCCAGTCCATTGATATCAACACACACGCGCAATAATGTAGTGTCTTAGTATAATCATTACGAAATTTGTTCTTAGATAGATGGCTTGATGAAAAAAAGCAAATGCATTGCTTATTCAATGTACCATCTGAAAATAAATTTTGACTTGACTTGACTTGACTTGACACAGAGCTGTGTTTCTGATCACATAATAGCTTGCAGAAAGGGGGTATCACTGCACTGCTCTAGCCTACCTGAACCAGATTGCTTTGCTTGATGTTGAAGTTTGAATGTAAAATCAATAAACCCTGAACTGAGCCAAATTAAGTAGTAGTAGTCGTAGTAGTAGTAGTAGTAGTGGTAGTAGTAGTGGTAGTGGTAGTAGTAGTAGTAGTAGTAGTAGTGGTGGTAGTGGTAGTGGTGGTAGTGGTAGTAGTAGTAGTAGTAGTAGTAGTAGTAGTAGTAGTAGTGTAGTGGTAGTGGTAGTAGTAGTAGTAGTAGTGGTAGTGGTAGTGGTGGTAGTGTAGTAGTAGTAGTAGTAGTAGTAGTAGTAGTAGTAGTAGTAGTAATGACGATGATAATGATAATAAATCAAAATAGCACTATACTGCTTTTTGAGAGGGTAAAAAAAAAGACAAATAAAAGAATACTTGTTAAATCAATGATGCACATACTACACATACAGACATACATACACACATACACGTACATACATACATACTGTATTCATACATACACGTACAGTATGTATCTATACACAGACAGCCCTGCAGACGACACTGACAAAAATCATGCAAACACACACACACACACACACACACACACACGGTATATGTTTTGGTTACCATCAATGAGGCAGGAAGCCTTACCCCTCTTCTTGGCATGCTGTTGTTCAGTACAGGAGTTCATGAACTGTTGACACACACGCACACACACACACAAAATGGTGTACCTTACCTTGTCGGACAGAGAGCCAGCAGCACCTTCATGGCTTTGATTGCCCACATCACACACACACACACACACACACACACACATCACACACACACACACACACACACACACACACACACACACCACACACACACGCACACACACGCACACACACATCACACACACACATCCCACACACACACACACATCACACACACACATCACACACACACATCACACACACACACATCACACACACACACACACACACACACACACACACACACACCACACACATCACACACACACACACACGCCTAAGACAAAAGCGACGTCATACAACTACTACTACACGCTCGCGAGTACTGCACTGACGCAAACGGTCTCCTTCTCCGCAGGAGTGACGTGGGGGGGGGGCTCGAGTGACGTCATGGGCGTGACGTGACGTAAGAGGAGGCAGCACGGAGGCACACTCTCCTGGCTGGGGATGAGTGTGGATCTAGTCATGAGTGGGCCCACACGCACTAGATCGACAACCATCCGCAGCCAGGAGGGAGGGAGGGAGCAGACAGACAGACCGACCCTGGAGGCTGGGGGCAGACTGCTTCATGCAGCTGATGGCAAGGGTGGGGAGCACAGGCTCCATGGCTTGTCTGCCAGAAATTCATTCAGATGGCAGATGGCTGTGTCTGCAGCTGTGCTAAGAGTGGCGCTTACAGCTCGTGACACACACACACACAGGAGCAGGAGGAGGAGCAGGAGGAGGGGGGCAGGCCTTTCGACACCCGCTCCTGCTGCTGGATCCTACTTGCTCACATCACAGGGGCCAAAGTGTCCGAGTCTTTGTCAAGCTCACAACAAGTCTCGGGGCCAGAGCCACGCTTCATTCAGCGTCTGTGTGTGCCTCCAAGCAAAGCTCTCCTAGTCAGTGGACAGTTCCTTGTTCTTTCCTCCACTGATATCCGCGCTCCTTTCTAAGTCAGCTCCCCTTCATCCGTCAACTCGGATGAGACTATAAACCGAGGTTCCGTGTTCCAACGCATGCAGAACATCTTGCGCAAACGTTAAATCCTGTTCCGCTTTTCGGAAAAGAGTAGGCCAATGTGTGCCGGTGGAAACATGACAAAATTTACAAAACCGCATACACACGGGGACTGTATGTAAAAAAAAGCACATGAGTGCTTATTCCATTATCCTCGATATAAAAGAATAAATAAATAAATAAATAACTCAGTGGGGGAACTGGTCAGTGTTCAGTCTGCTGTTAACAAGGGACACCACCTGAGGCAGAGTGGGGAGCTGCATTACCAAAGCTGGTTGCTTAATTCATTCAGAAACGAACGAGGGCAGGAGTTAATCAGTTGGGTCAAAGGTGCCTCACTGGCTTGCTAACATAAAATAACATTTTAATTTATAAAAAAAGCTAGTTTGTGTCCACAGTAGGGGCAGTGCTGGTCATGAGTGAGTGAAGTGATGTTCAGGAGAAGGAAGGATCCTGACAGCAGTGCTCTGTGACGGGGTTCTGCAAGGTTGCTGCAGCAGGGGCAGGAGTGGAGCTGCTGCTGATGCCTGACACCCCAACACCTGTGCAATGTCAGAACAATAATGTAGCACTTGCCCTTCCACTGCCGGATCAGTACAGAGTGTCTGAACATACTACTGCTGCTGCTGCTGCTGCCACTACTACTACTGCTACTACTACTACTACTACTACTACTACTACTATTACTACTACTGCTACTACTACTGCTACTACTGCTACTGCTACTGCTGCTACTACTACTACCACTACTACAGCTACTACTACTACTACTACTACTACTACTACCACTACCACTACCACTACTACTACTGCTGCTATTACTCCATAAACGAGGTTTTAGGAACTGTTCACTGCACCCACATTTGAAACACTATTTTCTTTTCCTCAATCTAGCTGTAGTCAGGCTTAATTCACTTGCCTGATGTTGTGATCTTGGAAAACCCAGTTTTTACATAGGAAACTGAAATGGCTGAAAGGCAACAAAATAACACTGATTTTTGTTGTTGAGTTTTTAACGCTGATGCTTCAAGCAAATCATCATTTTTTTAAAACCCAAAATCTGAAAAAGCAGCTTGAAAACAACACTGGCGCTACAACGCGACAGTCCTGACTCCTTCAATCACCGACCACTTGGCAACATTCCTGGGCAGAGCGTTAACTCACTGTCCTAAAACACCTTAGCAGCACACTGCTGGCTACCTCCTCTTGTCCACTATACTTGTCATGTCATCAACTCCCTAGGAAGCCGACTGACCAGTCATCCACTCCAACATGGCCAGGACCTACAAATTACCTTGACCATGAAGACACTGACCACACACCCTGCGGGACAGCACAGGACTTGTCCTGCCAACACAGCTTTGGGGTCACACACACACACACACACACCCTCCCCTAACTACATCGCCCAGTATGATCAAACCCAGCCGGTTCCTTCCCCTCCCTCCTCTGCTGCCATTCAGCCACAGGCAACCCAGCCAGAAATCAAGGCACAGGTTGTCTCCCATGTGGTCACAGCTCAGCTGGTCTGGGGGGGTTTTACCGGGGCCATCTTGCCCACAGTGCCAGCCCCTGCCGCCAATGCAGGGAGCAGGAAGGAAGTGCAGGAGGCTGGCAGGGGACAGCAACAAGAGGGACAGTGTTAGCCACAGGGCAGGGAGGCAGGCAGGGAGGGAGGTGCTCTTCCCACACGGTCAGACAGACATGAGGAGGGCAGCAGACCTGGACACTGGTCACAGACGCTGACCAATGTCCCTCCCTTTGTGCCCCCCCCCCCCCCACCCCCCTCTGCCGCCTTGGTTAGGGGGGGGGGGGGGGGGGAGACTGCTGAAGGCAACTTCTAAACCACAGAGTGGCAGAGAGACCCAGGAGGAAAATAGCTATGGGCTGAATCTCATTTGTGTGTGTGTGTGTGTGTGTGTGTGTGTGTGTGTGTGTGTGTGTGTGTGTGTGTGTGTGTGTGTGTGTGTGGTGTGTGTGTAAATATGTGTGTGTAAATGTGTTGTGCAAATGTGTGTGTGTAAATGTGTGTGTGTAAATGTGTGTGTGAATGTGTGTGTGTGTAAATGTGTGTGTGTGTAAATTTGTGTGTGTACGTGTGTAAATGTGTGTGTGTGTGTAAATGTGTGTGAATGTGTGTGTGTAAATGTGTGTGTATGTGTGTATATGTGTGTGTAAATGTGTGTGTGTGTAAATGTGTGTGTATGTAAATGTATGTGTGTGTGTGTGTACTGGTGTATTCTTCCCTTACTGCCCCCAGTGTCTGAGGACCCCGGACAGAGCAGAGACAACAACAAGGGAACTGCCGCCCCTCTTTCCTCCCCAGCTCTCTGCATCAAGCTGAAAGACGCCCCTCCATACTGCTGTCCATGATAATGAACTTCAGAGCACTTCTGACTGTTGTCATACAGCACTTCAGAGTTCTGACTGTTGTCATACAGCACTTCAGAGAGGAGTTCTGACTGTTCTGACTTACACTCGGACAACATGTGAACTCATTCACTTACCATCCTCACCAACATGCAGATTGTATGCACAGACCTCTACCTAATTGTCCCCAACTGACCACGACCACAGTACACGACATCCCTGACCTCTGCACTCTATCCCCAGTCAACCCCACAGCTGAAGCAAGAGACTCAAGGTAGGCCCGGCCTGTCAGCCTGCCTGCCAGCCCTGACCACAGTCACAGCCTGCCAGCCAGCCCTGACCACAGTCACAGCCTGCCTGCCAGCCCTGACCACAGTCACAGCCTGCCTGCCAGCCCTGACCACAGTCACAGCCTGCCTGTCAGCCCTGACCACAGTCACAGCCTGCCTGCCAGCCCTGACCACAGTCACAGCCTGTCTGCCTGTCAGCCCTGACCACAGTCACAGCCTGTCTGTGTCTTGGCCACCAGCCCTGACCACAGTCACAGTCTGTCTGTGTCTTGACCACCAGCCCTGACCACAGTCACAGCCTGTCTGTGTCTTGACCACCAGCCCTGACCACAGTCACAGCCTGTCTGTGTCTTGACCACCAGCCCTGACCACAGTCACAGCCTGTCTGTGTCTTGACCACCAGCCCTGCCTGCAGTGGAGTGAAGACCTGACACAGTCACAGCCTGTCTGTGTCTTGGCCACCAGCCCTGCCAGCAGCGGAGTGAAGACCTGACACAGTCACAGCCTGTCTGTGTCTTGGCCACCACGTCACCAGCCCTGCCAGCAGCGGAGTGAAGACCTGACACAGTCACAGCCTGTCTGTGTCTTGACCACCACGCCACCAGCCCTGCCAGCAGCGGAGTGAAGACATGACACAGTCACAGCCTGTCTGTGTCTTGACCACCAGCCCTGCCAGCAGCGGGGTGAAGACCTGACACAGTCACAGCCTGTCTGTGTCTTGGCCACCAGCCCTGCCAGCAGCGGGGTGAAGACCTGACACAGTCACAGCCTGTCTGTGTCTTGGCCACCAGCCCTGCCAGCAGCGGAGTGAAGACCTGACACAGTCACAGCCTGTCTGTGTCTTGGCCACCAGCCCTGCCAGCAGCGGGGTGAAGACCTGACACAGTCACAGCCTGTCTGTGTCTTGGCCACCAGCCCTGCCAGCAGCGGGGTGAAGACCTGACACAGTCACAGCCTGTCTGTGTCTTGGCCACCAGCCCTGCCAGCAGCGGGGTGAAGACCTGACACAGTCACAGCCTGTCTGTGTCTTGGCCACCAGCCCTGCCAGCAGCGGGGTGAAGACCTGACACAGGCTGGATTGCTGAGGAAGCTCGAGCATGACTGGCCACCAGCTCCTCCTCTAACGGCACCATGAGAAAAACGCTAGCAGTGTCACTACAGCCTGGTGCAGCGTGGACTTCACCAAGGATAAAGACAGCCACAGGCCATGATGAGAGAGAAAGAAGCCCAGACTGGGGAGGGCTGGACCACAGGGGAAAAGTCAACTACCCCAGGACAAGTATTTCAGCAGTCACGGCCACCACAGCGCCACTGACACCCTGACCTCTTGCGGGTCACAGAGGAGAACGTCCACAGCGAAACTGGCGGAGTGACAGGAGAACAGCCTGCAAACAGCTGTACAGCCCACCAGAGGAGCTGGAAAGCACTTGCCACAATTTCTCCCAAACACATCAGACAGTGCAACATGCGAACGAGAGAAGAAGGCAGAATACCTTTCAGAGCATTAGTGTGTGGCTGATGACTGAGAGATTGGGGGAAAGCAAAAGACATCTTTTTTTTCTGTAGCAAAATGGCTTCGATATATCCCTGTAGACAGACTCACCAGCTGATTTGGAGTACGTCACAAACTGACTTGCTCTGAACACATTAGTTGTGAGCCTCTTGGTGAAGTGTTGAGAAGAGAGAACGGATAGTGTATAGGGCAGCTCGGCATGGCATGGCATGGACTGACTGTCCAGTCACAGACAGATTCTGGGCAAGAGCTAATGGCGCTGACCACCAGATAGCATGGCAAGCACTGACCCGTCCATGACCCCGAGGAGCCATGCGACAGTAGAACACCACACACACACACACACATACAGCAGACTGCCACACCTACACTGCAGGCAGGCAGTAGCAGTAGCAGTACTGAGCTCTGGCATTTGACACTTGTCAGTCACTCCCAGCCACATGACAGACATGGTCACTGACAAGCAGTGACATGAGACACTGTCAGACACACCCACTGACAGGACGTGGCATGGCCGTTGTCAGCAGGGGCATGTGTCATCACCATGATACCAGACTGCCCATCAGACAGAAGCCAATCCACATCCAGGCAGCACGACAGCCGACAACCAAGCCAGCCAGGACACTGCCGCTCCAGCCAAGTCACCCCTCCTCAAGACTCTGTCCTTCCCTGCCTTTCCATTCACACTTCCCTGCCTTTCCATTCACACTTCCCTGCCTTGCCTTTCCATTCACACTTCCCTGCCTTTCCATTCACACTTCCCTGCCTTGCCTTTCCATTCACACTTCCCTGCCTTGCCTTTCCATTCACAGTTCCCTGCCTTGCCTTTCCATTCACAGTTCCCTGCCTTTCCATTCATAGTTCCCTCCCTTTCCATTCACAGTTCCCTAGCAACCTACAATCCTCAGCTTTTCCTGCCTAAAGCCTCACAAGACATATTTTCAAAGTATCCCATTTCCACAGTAACAAACCCCCCTTTAACAAGAAAACCTAATAATACAAAAATTCTAAACAATGCAGTTACTACATACACATTCCTGACTCTCATCCAATTTCTTTGAACATCACAGCATGTATGAACAAAAGGCAAACAAAGAGAACACACACACACACCACACACACACACACACACACACACACACACACACACACACACACCAACACACAAAAAACAAACCCCTACAATATTCAACAATGTTTTTCCCCTGAAAATGTAAAATAACATTGGAAAATCTGTTCACAATCTATCAACACGAACTGGCCATTGCCCCTGCCACAATGAACATCTTTCCTTCCATAAAATCAGAACTGCTCTTTCAAGAAGAAAAAAAATGGTTGAACTTTATCAGTACCTCTGGCTTAACACAGTAGTAGAGTTAAAAGCTAGGGACCGACTTCAACACTCTTTTCTTTGGGAGGGGGCCAAGTCAAACGACTGGTTGATACCAGAAAACAAGGAGGAATTTTTCTCAAGTATCTGTCATCGCCAAATCTTCCCCTTCAAAAACCAGACCACAGCACACCTGAGAAATATGACACATACCAACACACCACAGCATATCTGAAGAAATATGACACATACCAACACACCACAGCATACCTGAAGAAATATGACACATAACAACACACCACAGCACACCTGAGAAATATGACACGTACGAACAGACTTTGGAGTTCAGTCTTTGCTTCTGTCTGGCAAGTAAGTACACAGGTATAGGTGACGCCTGTTGACCCCTACACACTGTCAATAGCCATTCTTCCACCACCCCTCCCCTCCTCTCTCTCTCTCTCTCTCTCTAAGAATAGCGTAGAAGTAGTACCACAACTCTGTGGTAATGAATACCCCTTTAGTGACAGGAGGACTGCTGTCTGTCTTTACTTCAGGCCTGCAGACCTTACATACACATGTTCAAGTCAGGCAACAAGAATTGTAGTCTTACACCCTGCACTACTGCACTACTGCACTTGTGTCTAGCAGCCATTCTACACGCACACCTATCTATTCATGTGTATAGTTACATTCTATATCTATATATCTATCTATTCGTTGCTTTACAAGATTCAGCGCTATATAAATTCCATACATTGTTATTATTATTATTATTATTATTATTATCATTATTATTATTATCGACAACCCTCTTTCTTGTGCACAACTTATGCCAGTTTTGTGGCAGTTACTTTCAGCTGACGTTGCTGCATACATTTCACCAGAAAATAATCAGCCATCATGATGTAAATATATATATATTATATATATATATATATATATATATATATATATATATATTATATATATATATAATATATATATATATAAAGAGCAGCCACACGAAACTAACACAGACTGACAAATCCTACCCAGCTAAGACGGCAGATCCACTTACTGAAGCCTGGCAAACCTTTGCTCACGAACAGAAATTACCATCTTTTACTTTCTTCCTGACAAATGCCTAGGGGCAGGTCAAGTCTCCTCAACTAAGCTGGTTTCAAACTGAACAACAAGCCTACATCCTCCAAATAAGTTACAGAATTAATCACTACAATTTCTCCTTCCTTCCTTCCCCCTTTTTTGTAATTACTACAAAAAAGTTCAGAAAGAATTCAGCGCAAAACAGAAACAAGCATTACAGATTATAACTACCTTTATTTTTCATATTGGAAAAAAACAATTAAAACAGACTTACACATGAATACAGTCCTACCTATCTATGAATACAGTCTTACCTATCTATGAATACAGTCCTACCTATCTATGAACACAGTCCTACCTATCTATGAACACAGTCCTACCTATCTATGAATACAGTCCTACCTATCTATGAATACAGTCCTACCTATCTATGAACACACTCCTACCTATCTATGAATACAGTCCTACCTACCTATCTGTCTGTACTGACTGTGTAGGCTAAGGCAGAGGGAAAAAACCATGTTACCGTCAGATCAACAGCAGAACAGCAGGCAGGCAGGCAGGCACCAGGACGTCCACTGACTGACTGACTGACTGACAGTGGTGCATGGCAGGCAGAGACATCTCTAGCACCTGAAGGAAGGCCTGGCTCTCCACATGCCAACACCTTAAAAGGCGCTGACAGTAGCGTGGCCTACATTTATAAGCGTCTCTTCTCTTCTCTTCTCTTCTCCTGTGTGGTGTCGTGCAGCCCACACACACCACATCATGGCCAAGTCACTCCGCCACGCTTCCTTGGCTTTTCGCCTTGCCAAGTCCTGGCGCATGCGCGCGCTGGCCAGAGAGCAGGGATGTCGGGGTGTGCACACCACACCAGGCCAGGCCACTCCACGTCTGACAACAACGTGAACGAAGCTGCCAGTCCCACTCACCAAGCGCCAGTGAACACTGCTAACGTGTCTGTCAGTCTGTCAGTCAGTCTGTCAGTCTGTCTGTCAGTCTGTCTGTCTGTCTGTCAGTCAGTCTGTTCGTGAAGGAAGTGTGAGGCTCACTACTGGACAAACAGTACGTCATGCGGACGGTCCAGTGGTGCCCACACTGTGCACAGCAGAGCACAGCTCTAGCTAGGCCTCAGACACACAGACAGACAGACAGACAGACCGAGCGCTTGGCAGCGGAGAGAGCGAGAGAGAGAGGGAGAGAGAGAGCTGTCCCCGAGCAAGAGAGGTGCTCCCTGAAAACCATGCCTGCCCTCCACCATGACTGGCTTCTCCACTGTGGGCTAGCTAGGCCAGGCTAGGCTAGCTAGGCTATCCGGCAGCTCCACACAGCCAGTGCACGGCACTTCAGCTCCCCACACACAGCCTGCACACTCCGTCTGCGCTCAACTGTCGCTGGGCCCCAAGTAATTCAGTAGCCAGAAGTATAAAAAAAAAAAAGACAAAACCACCACCCCTGCTACCCGCGCCCATTCCTCCACATTCCTCTACAGCCCTTTCAGCCTGTCGCCACCGTACAGGGATAGGGGGAAGAGGTGAGGGGGGGGGGGGGGGGGGCAGGTTGTGAACGATGCAGTTACCTGATCCTGACAGCAATCTCTTCCACCCCCTCCCTCCCTCCTTTCCTCATCCATCCCCCACCTTTTGGACAGCTCTTAACTCCAACTACCCGGGGTAGATGGGTGGTGGTGGCGAGGACAGAAGCAGGAAGCGGAAAGTGGAAGGGGTGGTGGTGGTGGTGACAGTGAGGTAGCTGTGTGTCTTTTCAGAAGCGGTGTAGCGTGTGTTGAGCTAAACCTGTCCAACGGGCCGCTCCCCTCTCTCTGTCTCTCTGTCCTCTCTCTCCTCTCTCTCTCCTCTCTCTCTCTCTCTCTCTCTCTCTCTCTCTCTCTCTCTCCCCTCTCTCTCTCTCTGTCCCCCCCTCTCTCTCTCTCTCTTGGCTACACTTGAAAGCTTTGGCTCCCCTCC
>CM054166.1:38283191-38303191 GCA_028751875.1 Rapana venosa
GTACAGTACAGACAGCTCAGTACAGTACAGTACAGACAGCTCAGTCAGTACAGTACAGACAGCTCAGTCAGTACAGTCAGTACAGTACTGACAGCTCAGTACAGTACAGACAGCTCAGTACAGTGCAGTACAGACAGCTCAGTACAGTGCAGTACAGACAGCTCAGTAAAGTACAGTACACACAGCTCAGTAAGTACAGTACAGACAGCTCAGTACAGTACAGTACAGTACAGACAGCTCAGTACATTACAGTACAGACAGCTCAGTACATTACAGTACAGACAGCTCAGTACAGTACAGTACAGACAGCTCAGTCAGTACAGTACAGACAGCTCAGTCAGTACAGTACAGACAGCTCAGTCAGTACAGTACAGACAGCTCAGTACAGTACAGACAGCTCAGTCAGTACAGTACAGACAGCTCAGTACAGTACAGTACAGTACAGACAGCTCAGTACAGTACAGTGCAGACAACTCAGTCAGTACAGTACAGACAGTTCAGTACAGTACAGACAGCTCAGTCAGTACAGTACAGACAGCTCACTACAGTACAGACAGCTCAGTCAGTACGGTACAGACAGCTCACTCAGTACAGTACAGACAGTTCAGTACAGTACAGACAGCTCAGTCAGTACAGTACAGACAGCTCACTCAGTACAGTACAGACAGCTCAGTACAGTACAGACAGCTCACTCAGTACAGTACAGACAGCTCACTCAGTACAGTACAGACAGCTCAGTACAGTACAGACAGCTCAGTCAGTACAGTACAGACAGCTCACTCAGTACAGTACAGACAGCTCAGTACAGTAAAGACAGCTCAGTCAGAACAGTACAGACAGCTCAGTCAGTACAGTACAGACAGCTCAGTCAGTACAGACAGCTCAGTACAGTACAGACAGCTCAGTACAGTACAGTACACACAGCTCAGTACAGTACAGTACAGACAGCTCAGTCAGTACAGTACAGACAGCTCAGTCAGTACAGTACAGACAGCTCAGTACAGTACAGTACAGACAGCTCAGTACAGTACAGTACAGACAACTCAGTCAGTACAGTACAGACAGTTCAGTACAGTCCAGACAGCTCAGTCAGTACAGACAGCTCAGTACAGTACAGACAGCTCAGTTCAGTACAGTATAGACAGCTCAGTACAGTACAGTACAGACAGCTCAGTCAGTACAGTACAGACAGCTCAGTCAGTACAGTACAGACAGCTCAGTACAGTACAGACAGATCAGTACAGTACAGACAGATCAGTCAGTACTGTACAGACAGCTCAGTCAGTACAGTACAGACAGCTCAGTCAGTACAGTACAGACAGCTCAGTACAGTACAGACAGCTCAGTCAGTACACACAGCTCAGTCAGTACAGTACAGACAGCTCAGTCAGTACAGTACAGACAGCTCAGTCAGTACAGTACAGACAGCTCAGTACAGTACAGACAGATCAGTCAGTACAGTACAGACAGCTCAGTCAGTACAGTACAGACAGCTCAGTCAGTACAGTACAGACAGCTCAGTACAGTACAGACAGTTCAGTCAGTAAGTACAGACAGCTCAGTCAGTACAGTACAGACAGCTCAGTACAGTACAGACAGCTCAGTCAGTACAGTACAGACAGCTCAGTCAGTACAGTACAGACAGCTCAGTCAGTACAGTACAGACAGCTCAGTACAGTACAGACAGCTCAGTCAGTACAGTACAGACAGATCCGTCAGTACAGACAGCTCAGTCAATACAGACAGCTCAGTCAGTACAGTACAGACAGCTCAGTCAGTACAGTACAGACAGCTCAGTACAGTACAGTACAGACAGCTCAGTCAGTACAGTACAGACAGCTCAGTACAGTAAGTACAGACAGCTCAGTCAGTACAGTGCAGAGTCAGTACAGTACAGACAGCTCAGTCCGTACAGTACAGAGTCAGTACAGTACAGACAGCTCAGTACAGTACAGACAGCTCAGTACAGTACAGTACAGACAGCTCAGTACAGTACAGACAGCTCAGTACAGTACAGTACAGACAGCTCAGTACAGTACAGACAGCTCAGTCAGTACAGGACAGAGTCAGTACAGTACAGACAGCTCAGTCAGTACAGTACAGACAGCTCAGTACAGTACAGTACAGACAGCTCAGTACAGTACAGACAGCTCAGTACAGTACAGTACAGACAGCTCAGTACAGTACAGACAGCTCAGTACAGTACAGTACAGACAGCTCAGTACAGTACAGACAGCTCAGTACAGTACAGACAGCTCAGTACAGTACAGTACAGACAGCTCAGTACAGTACAGACAGCTCAGTACAGTACAGACAGCTCAGTACAGTACAGACAGCCCAGTCAGTACAGACATCTCAGTACAGTACAGTACAGTACAGACAGCTCAGTACAGTACAGACAGCTCAGTACAGTACAGACAGCTCAGTACAGTACAGACAGCTCAGTACAGTACAGTACAGTAAAGACAGCTCAGTACAGTACAGACAGCTCAGTACAGTACAGACAGCTCAGTCAGTACAGTACAGACAGCTCAGTCAGTACAGACAGCTCAGTACAGTACAGTACACACAGCTCAGTATAGTGCAGTACAGACAGCTCAGTACAGTACAGTACAGACAGCTCAGTAAGTACAGTACAGACAGCTCATTACAGTACAGTACAGTACAGTACAGACAGCTCAGTACAGTACAGTACAGACAGATCAGTACATTACAGTACAGACAGCTCAGTACAGTACAGTACAGTACAGTACAGACAGCTCAGTCAGTCAGTACAGACAGCTCAGTTAGTACAGTACAGACAGCTCAGTCAGTACAGTACAGACAGCTCAGTACAGTACAGTACAGACAACTCAGTCAGTACAATACAGACAGCTCAGTACAGTACAGACAGCTCAGTCAGTACAGTACAGACAGCTTAGTCAGTACAGTCAGTACAGTACTGACAGCTCAGTACAGTACAGACAGCTCAGTACAGTACAGACAGCTCAGTCAGTACAGTACAGACAGCTCAGTCAGTACAGTACAGACAGCTCAGTCAGTACAGTACAGACAGCTCAGTACAGTACAGACAGCACAGTCAGTACAGTACAGACAGCTCCGTCAGTACAGACAGCTCAGTCAATACAGACAGCTCAGTCAGTACAGTACAGACAGCTCAGTCAGTACAGTACAGACAGCTCAGTACAGTACAGTACAGACAGCTCAGTCAGTACAGTACAGACAGCTCAGTACAGTACAGTACAGTACAGACAGCTCAGTCAGTACAGTGCAGAGTCAGTACAGTACAGACAGCTCAGTCAGTACAGTACAGAGTCAGTACAGTACAGACAGCTCAGTACAGTACAGACAGCTCAGTACAGTACAGTACAGACAGCTCAGTACAGTACAGACAGCTCAGTCAGTACAGGACAGAGTCAGTACAGTACAGACAGCTCAGTCAGTACAGTACAGACAGCTCAGTACAGTACAGACAGCTCAGTACAGTACAGTACAGACAGCTCAGTACAGTACAGACAGCTCAGTACAGTACAGTACAGACAGCTCAGTACAGTACAGACAGCTCAGTACAGTACAGACAGCTCAGTACAGTACAGTACAGACAGCTCAGTACAGTACAGTACAGACAGCTCAGTACAGTACAGTACAGACAGCTCAGTACAGTACAGACAGCTCAGTACAGTACAGTACAGACAGCTCAGTACAGTACAGACAGCTCAGTACAGTACAGTACAGACAGCTCAGTACAGTACAGTACAGACAGCTCAGTACAGTACAGTACAGACAGCTCAGTACAGTACAGACAGCTCAGTACAGTACAGACAGCTCAGTCAGTACAGTACAGACAGCTCAGTACAGTACAGACAGCTCAGTACAGTAGACAGCTCAGTACAGTACAGACAGCTCAGTACAGTACAGTGCAGAGTCAGTACAGTACAGACAGCTCAGTCAGTACAGTACAGAGTCAGTACAGTACAGACAGCTCAGTACAGTACAGACAGCTCAGTACAGTACAGTACAGACAGCTCAGTCAGTACAGTACAGACAGCTCAGGCGGGTAGCTGGGCAGAGGAAGGGTGTAAAGCAGTGAGGCGTGCAGACCCACGTTGAGTGACTGTCACCCTCAACTATTGAGGGACGTGTCCTGACACGTATCACCACCATCACCATCACCACCACCACCACCACCTCCACTTCTACTACCACCACAGCCACTTACAGCAACTTCGCTTAGCATTCACTTTCTAAAGCATTTCATTTTCTATCATACCACACCCCATTCTCTCTGTATGTCAGTCAGTCAGTCTGTCTGTCTGTCTGTCTGTCTGTCTGTCTGTCTCTCTCTCTCTCTCTTCTCTCTCTCTCTCTCTCCCTCTCTCTCTTCTCTCTCTCTCTCTCTCTCTCCCTCTCTCTCTCTCTCTCTCTCCCTCTCTCTCTCTCTCTCTCTCTCTCTCTCTCTCTCTCTCTCTCTCTCCCTTCTTCTTTAGGCCTGAAGTATAGAGGCTCGCAACAAAGGGAGATTATAAAAGGACGCCATTTTGGTCATTAATTTCTTCAGCTATAGAAAACTGTCAGACTGTCAGCTAAAAGAGAGTCAAAGAGAGGCACAGAAGGTGGTGGTAGTGGTGGGGAGGGTGGGACAGAGAGAGAGTGGGGGGGGGGGGGGGACTGGGGTGGAGTGGAGTGGGGTATATTTAAGGACACCATTCACCTGTGAAGTTAATTAGCTATGTATGTGGATGCAAAAAGCAGAAGAACGAAATTTCTGTTCAAATCACCCCCCCACCCCTTTCCTCTTTTCCGCTGGGGACTATTAATGTTCTGATCACCCCCCAGTGTGTATCTGTCTTTCACTACCATGCTAAACACCAAAACAAACCCGTTCTTAAGACAGCAAAGTCACTCTATGGCAATTTTAAGAAAACAGTTT
Organism: Rapana venosa; assembly: GCA_028751875.1. NCBI lineage: Eukaryota > Metazoa > Mollusca > Gastropoda > Neogastropoda > Muricidae > Rapana > Rapana venosa. The sequence goes on from CM054166.1 coordinate 38,288,122, forward strand.
CATACAAGATCTGGTGCTTTGGATTAGATCTTTAATGGTAATAGCAGCTGCAATGAATAAATAGCAATAATATATTGTATTGTATACCACAGCGTAGTTCTCTGCGTGAAATTCGGGCTGCTCTCCTTGAGGGAGAACATGTCGCCACAAGAACAGCGCCACCCATCATTCTTTTTGTTTTTCTGTTCTTGTCTACCGTTTCCCTACAGAGTGGCTTTGTGCTGCAGCGTTTTGCCAGGGACAACTCTCGTGTTGGGGGAGTGGGCTGTAGTTCTGACTTGAACCAACAAGACAGAAAACAAAACTAATGATGAAATAAATAAGAAAATGATGATGATGATGATGATGATGATGATGATGTTCTCGTTCAATTTAACAAATCTGTACTCGACCAAAAAATGGGGGGGGGGGGGCAAACTGTATGGGAAAAAGGACAGCTGTATGTGTCAAAGGACAGCTGTGTGGGAAAAAGGACAGCTGTATGGGTCAAAGGACAGCTATATGGGTCAAAGGACAGCTGTATGGGTCAAAGGACAGCTGTATGGGTCAAAGGACAGCTGTATGGGTCAAAGGACAGCTGTATGGGTAAAGGACAGCTGTATGGGTCAAAGGACAGCTGTATGGGTCAAAGGACAGCTGTATGGGTCAAAGGACAGCTGTATGGGTCAAAGACAACAACCTCCCCCCAAAACAAAAAAAAATAAAAAAAAAAACCAACAGTATGAAAGAACACCAGTACAAGGCACACGAACATTGATTTCTTCACCATCACTGTTATGTTCATGCTGCTACACAAAGCTGCCGACAGACCAGCCTGGAGTACATGAACTGTCCACCACCATGTCCAGTCTGAATGTGCCCCTCCCTGACCACCAGCCATCTTGCTCAAGGGGCTGCTGCTGATGCTGCTGATGCTGCTGATGATGATGCTGAGGATTATGTTCCTCCATTCTTAGGGAAAACGCAAACGAGGACGACCCAAGAACACTTGGCGTCGGACTGTTGAAGCAGAGCTGAAGACCTTCCAACATACCCGGGGAACCATTCAGAAGCTGGCCCAGGACAGACAGGAGTGGAGAACTTTTGTTGCTGCCCTACGTGCCAATAAGACACAAAGGCATTGATGATGATGATGATGATTCTTAGGGCTGACTTCTATATCTTATTCTTTGAAACGAGTTGTGGCAGTTTTAAATTATATTCTCTCTCTCTCTCCCCTCTCCTCTCTCTCTCTCACTCTCTCTCTCTCTCTCTCTCTCTCTCTCTCTCCTCTCTCTCTCTCTCCATGACTTCAAAAAGACACTTTAGCATGAAACAGACCGAATTTCAATGGGTTTTCGTGAACAGACAAATTTCAATGGGTTTTCGTGGAAAGACTCAAAACCGCGAGTCTTCAAAAGGAAAGTCAACTTCGCTTTTCGGAAGGAAAAAAAATCACTCTCGCGTCTGCGCAACGTCAGTGTTTCTCGCGGCTACTCCCCCACGCAACGTCATGTTTTCTTTGCGTCAGTGCAGCATCGGGCTTCGGTATGACGTAAGCAAAACGTGATAGGTTGACGTCACATGAACGACACAGAATACGTACCTGACTGGTTGGCAAGGTCATCCACCTGTCCATAGCAAACCACGCAATGACGTCACTTCTTTCCCAGCAGTTTCTGATTGGGTTTTTTTCGGGTGTACAGGATGACAAGATGACGCTAGATCCCGCGTAGTAGGCACAATGTTGATGCTAAAGGTTACCTGTAAAAGGGTTATCTGTAGAGTGAAGTGCGAACTTAAAGGTTTACCTATAGTAGGGTTGTATATTGTGACCATTGTTAACTGAATAAGGTGTAAGTTAACAAGGTAGGTGTAGGCTATCCTGTATAAGTGTAAGTTTACCAATTAAAGAGGTGTATTTGTAATGACAGTGTAAGTTACAATAACAAGGTGTATGTAAATAGACGTGACAGTTTAAAGTTAGGTAGTCGTTTGCCTGACTGGTAATGTTTAAGCATCATGGGTATGGTTACAGGAAAAGTTAAACTTATATTTCTGTTGTCACATGACCTGCTGTTGTACAAGCATCACTTGGTGTACATGGGCACAGATGTGTGCACGAGGGTTTATCCTTCACAGCATGGCGTACAGGCGAAATGAAAGTTCAACTGTGTGAGGTCAAATGTTCGTCATCAAGGACAGGTGCAAAGAGCATACGGATTGTCCCTGACCATTCACTTCTTAGTAGGGCTGTCATAACAAACACTGTTACAGTTGAGAAGAGAGGGGGGAGGGGCTGACGAGACAACAGACGACGAGGAGTATAAGACGCAGATGGACAAGTGACGAAGGACAGACAGACAGATGGTGAGAGGAAAGATAGGGAGCACGGAGGGAGGGAGACATACAGAGTAGGCACAAAATGAACAAAGGAAACTCACAGGACAGGACAGCACTTGACGACATACGTTTAGCAAATCAGTTCACACTATGAAACAGTAACACATTACCACTACGACTACACACTACACACACAATCACCACACACACATCTACGACTACACAACCATAAGAAAGATTCCTTTCGATACCAGGGTTTTGTGAAAATGCAGAATGTTCTTGTTGAAGTTTAGACGTGCCTGCCAGCCATAACACAGCAGTTCCTGAGGGCACCCTTTGCCTCACCAGCTCAATGTCCAAAGCAGTCCTCAGCACCCCTATGTTCTCTCCCTTCAGCCCGTGTTCTCCCTTCAGCCCTCTGTTCTCTCCGTTCACCCCTCTGTTACCTCCCTATCAGACCGCTGGTTTCCACTTACCACACTCTGTTCTCTCCATGTTCTCTCCCTTCAGCCCCTTTCTCTCCACTGTTCTCTCACCTTCAGCCCCCGTCTCTCCCTTCACCCACCCACCCAAGTCAATAGTTCCTTCTCCTTCAGGCTTTGTTCTCGTTCCTTCAGCCCTCTGTGTCTCTCCACTGTTCCTCCTCACTTTCCTCAGCCCATGTAGTCTCTACCCTTCAGCCCTCTGTTCTCTCCTTACCTCTTCTTCTCCTTCAGCCCTCTGTTCTCTCCCTTCAGCCCTCTGTTCTCTCCCTTCAGCCCTCTGTTCTCTCCCTTCAGCTCTCTGTTCTCTCCCTTCAGCCCTATGTTCTCTCCCTTCGGCTACACACCGGTATTAATTTGGGGGTCACGTAGTATCTTCTATAGAGTGCCAGTGGAAACAAAATGTTGGTGATTTTCACAGATTTTTTAAAGCATGAATAAATGGACTGTGCACTTGTTCTTTGGATTGAGGACATAGAGCAATACCAGGTAGTCACGAGAAAGTTGGAAATAACCATCAAATGAGGTTTGCCTGTATTCTTACAGCGTTGACCCTGCGCATGTATATTTCGGTAAGGAAGCTAGCAGACGACAAAGGACTGAGGGGGTACAGTGTTTGCTGAAAAATTAACAAAATTTCAAACCTACCAAATTTGTTCAAAATCACATGAGTTTTCAGTCAGAGGCTAGTCTTTCACAAAAAGTGGTTTTTATTTCTGTGGATGCCTTAGTACGTGCGGTATGAATATCAAGAGTTACATAAAGAAAAACAGAAGGAAAAGAGCGATTTTTTAATACCGGTGTGCAGCCTTCAGCGCCACGGTTCTCTCCCTTCAGCTGCACTTGAATGGGCTGCAGATTATTTCATACTTATGTAACTGGCCTTTCATGCTGCCACCCCCACCACACCCCGCCTTTGATGTTGATTTTTACTCTCTTTTTTTCCCCCCAGTTATTGAAAGCTACTGACAAAGTGTACAATAAGTAAGGGTGGGTAGTAGGCCTTTTCAGCGAGCTCGTGCCTGTAGGCATGCCACCAAATCAAGCGCGTGCACAGGCATGCTGTAGAGATCTATTATGATATTATTATGAACAAATATAGGCAAACACACACACACACACTCTCTCTCTCTCTCTCTCTCTCTCTCTCTCTCTCTCTCTCTCTCTCTCTCTCTCTCTCTCTCTCTCTCTCTCTTTCACACACACACACACACACACACACACACACACACAGATGTCAGACAGACTAGACAGACAGACAAACAAGCAAACAGACAGAATGTTAATAGAGATAGATAGATAGATAGATAGATAAATAGATAGATAGATAGATAGATAGATAGATAAATAGATAGATAGATAGACAGACAGACAGGACAGACAGACAGACATGACAGAGAGGGGGCAGGAAGACACAAATGAAAGAGGTGTGAAGTACAAACAGGCAGACAGGCAAACAAACAGGCAGACAGACAGGCAGACAGACAGGCAGGCAGACAGACAGACAGGCAGACGAAGATTCCCTGTCTAGTTTTGCACTGACACAACTTGCTACCATGCTATGGTACTACTGCCAATCCCCCCTGTCTTGTCATCTCTGTTCTAGCACTGTTGCCTGTTCCACTGAATGCTGTTGCCCTCTTCTACCCATAGCTCTCCTTAGTTGTCCTTGCTGCTGTTGTCCTTGCTGCTGTTGTCCTTGCTGTTGTTATTGCTGTTGTTATTGCTGTTGTTGTCTTCTTGATGGGTTATTGCTTTTCTTTTGTTTTTTCTGTTTTGTTTTACTGTTGTGTGATGTGCGTGCGTGCGGCGTGGTGGTGGTGTGTGTGTGTGTGTGTGTGTGTGTGTGTGTGTGTGTGTGTGTGTGTGTGTGTGTGTGTGTGTGTGTGTGTGTGTGTGCGTGTGTGGTGCGTGCTGCGTGGTGTTGTGTGAGTGAGGGAGGAGGAGGAGAGAGAGAGTGGGGTTGTGTGTGTGTGTGTGTGTGTGTGTGTGTGTGTGTGTGTGTGTGTGTGTGTGTGTGTGTGTGAGAGAGAGAGAGAGAAAGAGAGAGAGTGTGTGTGTGTGTGTGTGTGTGTGTGTGTGTGTGTGTGTGTGTGTGTGTGTGTGTGTGTGTGTGTGTGTGTGTGTCTGTGTGTGTGTCTGTGTCTGTATGCAAGCAGCGCGCCGCCTGTGTGATTGCATCCGTGCATGCGCACAAAACCACACCACACCAAACATAACAGGCAGGACGTTGAAAACAAGACAAACATTCGGTCTTACCTTCCCCCACTCTTGCAGAATGCCCCCCAGACGACAGTGACGTCAACGACTGCTTGACCTGACGTCATACGATATGACGTCATGATGGAGCTCTCCTCGTGGTCTTGATGATGCAACCGGAGCATTGCTGCACACAAAGGGTGTCAGTCAGGGTCAAGCACAGTGCCGGGCAGTGGTTATGTCAGGAGAGATGAGGAGAAAGGAAGACAGACAGAAAGACAGCCGCGCTGACTAATGGTATTGGTCAGGACAGATCTGATCACAGTGCTTACTTTGTTCATGTTCCTACACTATCATCATAATAATTATGATCATTAGTATGCCGAGAAGATAACCTCATACACGCGCGCGCGCGCTCGCACGCACACACACAACACACACACACACACAAATACACGCACTAACGCATGTGCGCGCGCGCGCGCGCACACACACTTTTTTTGCAGGGGTAGGGGGGATGCTTTGTTCTGTTTGTTTCTGTGTTGGACCTTTTTGTTTGTTTGTTGTTGTTGGTTGTTGTGTTGTTGTTGTTGTTGTTTTTTTGGGGGGGTCATGGCTTTTTGTGTGTTATGACAATGAAACGGGTAATATTGTAACCTGATATATTTTGTTTGATATTATACTGTTTTCTCTCATTTTCTTGTAATCCAAATCTTAGTGAGTACAAATGTTCGCGTGTGTGTACGTGAGTATGTGTATGAATGTGTGTGAGTGTGTGTTGTGTTTGGGATGACGTGCGCGCGCGTGTATGTGTGTACGAGTTATGCAGTATATTTTTCTTGTTTGGAGGGGGGGGAGGGAAGGGGTCCATTTTTGTTGTTGATTTTTTTTCTTCTGCTTTTGGTCGCGCGCGCGCGCGCGTGTGTGTGTGTTGTTGTTTGTTTTTTGTTTGTGTGTTCTTTCTTTTCTTATCTGTTTCTATTTTTCTTTTGGAGTTAGTCTTATCATTATTGGTTATGGTAATAATTTAGTTAGATAATATTGATTAAGTTGTTTTTTGTTCCTAGATAGATGGCTTGATGAAAAATAATAAAAGCAAATGCATTGCATATTCAATGTACCATCTGGAAATAAAAAATTGACTTGACTTCACACACACACACACACACACACTATCACCATCCTCATTATCGACAACAAAACACACACACATACACACACACACACCACACGCGCACACATACACGCACGCACGCACACACACGAAGGTTTTATGCCTACATATGTGACCTTTCTTGTGTGTGTGTGTGTGTGTGTTGGTTGTGTGTGTGTGGTGTGTGTGTGTGTACGCGCGCGCGCGCGCGTGTGTATGTGTGTGTCTGTGTGTGTCAGTGTGTGTGTGTACTGTCTGTCTGTCGTCTGTCTGTCTCTCTCTCTCTCTCTCTCTCTCTCTCTCTCTCTCTCTCTCTCTCTCTCTCTCTCTCTCTCTCTCTCTCCCTCTCCCTCCCTCCCTCCCTCCCTCTCCCTCTCTCTGTCGTGGAACATAATTATACAATGAGCAGGTGGGGGAGGTAACCGGGAAGAGGGAGGAGCAGAAGAATTATACTACTCTCCCTTGTTCTCTCCTTCTAGCTATCACTTCTACAAAAGGTGTAGACAAGGCTGCCACAATCCACAATCAGAGAAATTGCATGACGTCATTCCGCCCTCACCCCATTGGCCGGCTTCAGTCACGTGACGCCCTGTCAGGGAAGAGCACTGCTAGAGTCCCCTCATTAGCCACGATGTGTGTACAGACCAAGGCGGCTCATGACCAGCCCCCCAATGAGAGGTATGTAAGGGTAGGGCGGGTTGGTCGCGGCAGGGGGGCCTGGGGGTGTCCATACCTCATACTGGTCATCTGGGATAGAGCAATGGGGAGAGACTGGCCTCAGCCGTTGTCAGGTGAGGAACTGACCTTCACAGGCCAGGGCCACACATCTGTGTGCGTGCGTGCGTGTGTACAAGCCAGCGAGAGAGCCAGTGTGAGAGTGTGTGTGTGTGTGTGGGTGTGTCAAGTCAAGTCAAGTCAAGTCAAAATTTATTTCCAGATGTACGCACGTGGTGTGTGTGTGTGTGTGTGGTCGTGTGTGTGCGTGTGGGTGTGTGTGTGGGTGTGTGTACGCGCACGCGCGCGCGGTGCGTGAGTGAGTGAGCGAGTATGTGGTGCGTGTGAATGAGTGTGCGCGTGCGTGCGTGCGTGCGTGCGTTGGAGTGAGTGTGAGTCAAGTCCTTTTTTTTTTCCAGATGGTACATTGAATTAGCAATGCATTTGCTTTTTCCATCAAGCCATCTATCTAGGAACAAAAAACAACTTGATCAATAATATCTAACTAAATTATTACCATAAACCATAACACAAAAATACTCTATAAAAAAAAAAATAAAACCCCAATACACTGCGGAACTCGTACACGAACAAACACACAGACACATACACACACACACACACACACACACACACACACGTACGTACACAGCGCTCACATGTGCATACTCTTTAATTTACATCTCTCTCTCTCTCTCTCTCTCTCTCTCTCTCTCTCTCCTCTCTCTCTCTCTCTCTCTCTCTCTCTCCTCTCAACCAAAAAACAAACAGAAAAACGAGTGGTGAACAAATGGAAAATAACAAACCCTACCTCCACCACCACCACCACCACTAATTTTATTTGTTGATTTGTTGTTTTATTTGTTTTTATTAAAAAGAGGAAGTTGTTTTTATTTCCTTCTTCTGAGAAGTAGTTGGGGGTGGGGGTGGGGGGGGGGGTGGGTCTTGAACTGGATTAACGAGTTGTTCCCCTCTAAGAAAAAACCAAACAGAAGCACTACATGGAGAGTGCTGGGTGGGGGGTTATTATTATTATTTATTTAACACAATGATAAAAACAAAATCAGGCGCAGAAAACCCTAAGGGTACACACATACTGCATTCTCCGATGAGTTCTGCATACACGCAGGGACAGCTATCACACAGCAAACGTCCCCCCTCCCCCCTCCCCAGCCCCCTCCACACCCACCACCCTCCCTTTCTGTCGAACCCGGTTCAAGGGAAAGAACTGCGTTAATACAACCCTTTTAGTTGTGGAGTTCTCTCTCTCTCTCTCTCACTCTCGCTCGCTCGCTCGCTCTCTCACTGTTCCTTCACACAAACCGTACATTTACACACACACCCACCGCGCGCGCACACACGCACGCACGCGCGCGCGCGCGCGCGCGCACACACACATTTTTACACGTGCATGCGCGCACAAACTCCATTCTCTCCCTTAACACTACTGCACTCTTCCACCCCCTCCTACCCTCCCTCCCCCCCCTCTCTCTCTCTCTCTCTCTCCCTCTCTCTCCACCCTACAAAAGTTTGCACACAACCAAGTGCAATGTTTGTGTTGATATGATGACAACAAGCAGTCACAAAAAGTCACACTGACAACTCATTATATTCATTCCTTCCTTGATTTTGAAGATAATAGAATAAGCACGCATGTGCTTCTTTTTTTTTACATCCAGTCCCTGTGTGTATACAAATTTGTAAATTGTCATCCGTTCCCACCGGCACACAATGGCCTACTCTTACGAAAAGAGGAACATGTTTTAATGTGTGCGCAAGATAAGAGTGTGTGTGTGTGTGTGTGTGTGTGTGTGTGTGTGTGTGTGTGTGTGTGTGTGGTGGTGAGAGAGAGAGCTCTTTTAAAATAAAATAAAAAATAAATAAAAAAATAAATAAATAAATATAAAAATAAATAAATAAATAAAAAAAATATATATACATATAAATATATATATATATATATATATATATTGATCCCTGCGTTGGAATGGAGATATAGGTTGCTCAAGTCCAGTCAAAGTCCTCCACTGTCCTGTGAAGCCTTACAGTTGGTCACCGCGCTGACCAGTGTCACACACACACACACACACAACCTGGTCACACTGGGTAGAGGGAGAGGAGACACACACCGCCAACACTGCCGTGTGTGTGTGTGTGTGTGTTAGTCCGTCGTATTCGTCGATGACCTCCAAAACAGCAGAGGAGGCAGCTGCTGTTTCGGAAACTGGGCAGAAATTTGATTATAGTGGAGATGCCTTGCCCACAGCACATCCCCACTCTCTCGGCCAAGTGGGCATAAGGACAGTCAGCGTTGGAGATGTTCTCCAAAGGCCAACCAGCCCCCAGGGCTGCTGCAGCACATAAGGACTGTGCGAGTCAAGCCTCCTAGTGATTGATATTTAGCTTGACATTACCAAGATCACTTCAAATCAGAATTTTCACACACACACACACACACACACACACGCAAGCGCGCGCGTACAACCACACACACACACACGCGCACACATTAACAGTGACCTGAGGACTGGACTGAAATGTGCATTGGTCAATGAACCATTCCCTGGGGAAAGCGCACAGCGGACACATTGGGAACACTTTCATGTGTTCGGTGTTTTCTCTTTTGCTGGCGCGACTGCGCACGCGCGCACACACACACACACACACCTATTATGATTGGTTATGGTAATAATGTAGTTAGATAATTAGTGATCAAGTTATTTTTTTGTTCCTAGATAGATGGCTGGATGAAAAAAGCAAATGCATTGCTTATTCAACGTACCATCTGGAAAAAAAATGTGACTTGACTGGACTTGACCTGACACACACATGATGGTAATGAAAACTAGGCCATACATATCTACAACATAATGACATCGTCACTTCTTTGACAGAGGCTGAGTGGCCACGGCCCTTCCACTTCCATTCTCAGGGTCCTTCAAGTCCTGGGTTCCAATCTCGCGGCGCCTCACAATGAAATAAACGGGGGTGGGTGGTACCAACCAACAACAACCAATCAATCAATCATGAATAAATGAATGAATGAGTGGAAAGGACGAATGAACGAATGAATGAACTGGATGAACGAACGACGATGGTAACGAGAAAATGAATGGAATTTCAATATTGAACCCATCAATGACAGAAAGTATTGATGAGAAAATGAACGAACCAATGGATTGGACTGAAGGAGGGAAGGATGGAGGATAGGAGGGATCAGTGACAGGAAGAGGATAGAAGACGAACAATAAGGATCCTTTGTCTTCCTGTGTGTACGGAAAGGAGGACATTCCGGGATTCCGCGATCACCTGGCTCCTTAGAACACCCCTCCTAACGACTCCGATCCCTCCTCCACTATTCCCCCCCCCCGCCCTTCCCTCCTCTCCCTCCTTCCCCTTTCCTCCTCCTTTCTCTCTCTCTCCCTCCTCCTTCCCTCCCCCTTCTTCCCACCCCCCCCCCCCCCCATTTCCTCGCTCCCTTTCCCCTCCCTGCCCCCCCCCCCCCCCCCCCCTGTGATCTGTGATCAATCAGAGGTTAGCTCTGTGTGCAGAAGGCCACTGAACTTGCCCAACAGAAAGACAGAACCCCCCCCCCCCCCCCACACACACACACACAAGACAGAAAAACACAACCCCCCCCACCCCACCCCACCACTCCACCCCCTCCATCCACCCAGGCCCACTACCGTTCAAGGCCAAGCCAGGGGGGAGGGGTGGGTGGGAGGGGGGGGGGGGGACAGAAAAAAGGAAAACTTCCAATTTTTATCCCGGCTCTCTTTCTCCACCTCACTACCCCCCTATGCCCCCTTCCTTCTCTCTCTCCCCCCCAAAGCGGCGACAGAAGAGTGTTGCAAGGGAGGCGACCACTTGCTCTGATCAATCCTCAACCCCCCTTCTCCCCTCCCCCCACCCCGCCCTTCATATTGGGAAATCATTGTATGTGACAGCTTCTAAGACTTTTGTCTCTGCCTCCTCTGCTCTCTGTCTTCTCTCTGTCTGTCTCTATCTTCTTCTCTTCTATTCCTCTTATCTCTCCTTCAAACCATCATCTCTCTCTCTCTCTCTCTCTCTCTCCTCTCTCTCTCCTCTCTCTCTCTCTCTCTCTCTCTCTCTCTACTCTCTCTATTATTATCTATCTACTCTCTCCTGCTTATCTCTAACCCTTGAAAATAACATTCTTCTCTTCTCTCTCTCTCTCTCTCTCTCTCTCTCTCTATCTCTCTCTCTCTCTCTCTCTCTCTCTTCCTGCATCTTCCTGCTTATCTCTCTCTCTCTAACTCTCTATCTCTCCCCTCTCTATCTCTCTCTCTATTTATATCTCTCTCCTGCCTCTGCCTCTCTCATCTTCTATCTTCTCTATCTATCTATTCTCTCTCTTCTCTCCTCTTAACCTCTCTCTCTCTCTCTCTCTCTCTCTCTCTGCTGCTGCCTGCCTCTCTACTCTCTTCTTCTCATCTCTCTCATCTCTCTCTCTCTATCTCTCTCTCTTTCTCTATCTCTCTCTCTCAATATACTCTCTCTCTGCCTGCCTGCCTGCTCTCTCTCTCTCTCTCTTCTCTCTCTCTCTATCTCTCTCTCTTCTTCTCGCTACTCTCTCTCTATTCTCTCTCTCTCTCTCCTCTGTCCTCTCTTCTCTCTCTCTCTCTCTCTCTCCTCTCTCTCTCCTACTCTCTTCCTCTCTCTCCTCTCTCTCTCTCTGTGCAGGCAATGTTGACGAGGGTGGATGGGGCCTAAACATAAATCTTTGAAGAACCACCAGACAGTTGTGCGAGTTGTGACAACAGACGATAACTTCTCACAGACTTGCCCCGTAACAACCATGTGGCACATTATTATTATTATCATCATCGTTATCCAGACAGATGTAGCAGCTGTGAACAGTATACAATTTCTCAACTTCCTTCAGCCGAAACTGGGTTTTTTTCATGCATGCATTGAATCGCAAATGAACTTTGCATCAACATTGCAGGATTCTGCCGGTGGAAACACAGAGGCGTCTGTGCATGCCGGCAGTGAAACTGATACTTCTCAATCCTCTGCCACAGACAGTTAGCTATCAGATCAGTGCCCTCTGCAGCATATGTCTCCACAAAACCGCACCCTCCTACCTCTGTGTATACTCCTCGTTCCCTCCGCTCTGCTGCAGATACCTTGTGCTTACGAATACCTAGATTCGACCAATACACTGTTGGCCGTTGCTCTTTCTCCATTTATGGTCCATCGATCTGGAATGACCTCCCTCTCTCCCTTCGCCAAAAGCCTTCTTATGACACTTTTAAATCCAACTTCAAGACACATTTATGTCAATCAAACCTAAGATTCTCCCCTCTTGTTTCATCTCATTTCTGTCCTTGCTCTCAACCCACCATCGCCCTGCCGGCGTGTACAACCTTAATGTGTGTAAGTGTGTCTGTCTGTGCGTGTGTCTATGTGTGTGCGTGCGTGCGTGTGTCTGTGTGAGCGCGCGCGCGCGCGCGTGTGTGTGTGTGTGTGTGTGTGTGTGTGTCTGTGTGTGTGTGTGTGTGTGTGTGTGTGTGTGTTGTGGTTGTGTGTGTGCGCGCGCGTGCGTGCGTGCGTGCGTGCATGTGTGTGTATACATAATATATATAAATTTGTAAAAACTATTTTAAAAAAATAACTGGTTGCATATGAAAGAGTAGGTTGAATGCGAGCGCTTTGATTTAATTCTGCAAGATAAAGCACTATATAAATTATATTCATTATCATTATCATTATTATAATCATTATTATTATTATTATCATTCCTTTTTACTAACCTATTTTGACTATAATTTTGGTGTGTGGTGGTTCGATCCCCGCTTGGGCCAGAAACTTTTCCCCCATCCACTAGATGGTCTGGGTGCTAGTCTTTCAGATGAGACGACAAACCGAGGTCCCGTGCGTAACACAATTATTTAGCGCACGTAAAAGAACCCACGGCAACAAAGGAGTTGTTCCTGGCGAAATTCTGTAGAAAGAAGCCACTCTAATAGGGAAACAAAATAATGAGGATTGCAGACAGGACAAGAACAAATAAAGGGTGGCGCTGCTCTTATGGCGACGCGCTCTCCCCGGGGAGAGCAGCCCGAATTTCACGCAGAGAACTATCCGTCACTCAATCTACTGTCTGACATTGCTATACAATACAATACAATACATACAATACAATACAATACAATACAATACAATACAATACAATACAATACAAAGCAATACTATTTAATAGACTATATATTACAATACAATGCCTACAATATAATGAAATTCAAATATAATACAATTCAGCTCAATACAAAGCACACAATACACTAAAATGCATTACAATGAATACCATACCACATCACACAATACAACACATAACAGGGCAGTGCAATACCATACAATTCAATGCGTATAATACACTGCCTTACAACTATACAATACCATGCATTACAATAAATACCATACCACACTACACAATACAACACATAACAAAACAATACATACAATACAACTATACAATACAATGCAATACAAACAAAAAATACCACACCACACCACACGGTACAACAAATAGCAATGCAATACATCATCATCATCATCAGTTTACGATCATCATTTTTATCATCATTACCATCACATCATCATCACCCTCATCATAACCATCATTATTATCATCATCGTCGTCATTTTTATCACCATCATAATCACCATCATCATCCGCCAGCATCATCATCACTACCATCATCACCATCTTCATTTTTATCATCATCATCCTCATTATTTTTATTATCACCATCATCATCATTATTGCAGACATCATTCACGAACACACAGACGATCACACCCCAACACTCAAAGAATTCCTCGTGTGCACCCACACCTACAACTCTAATTCCTCCATCCCCATCCCCCCCCCCCCCCCCCCCCCCCCTCGCCCCCCTGTGTTTCTGTCTCTCTCGTCTGTCCCTTACTTCTGTGCACCACCACTCTCTCTCTCTCTCTCTCTCTCTCTCTCTCTCTCTCTCTCTCTCTCTCTCTCTCTCTCTCTCTCTCTCCTCTAAGCTTTTAAAATTAGAAATACTATCTGTACTTGAGGTATTATTCTTCTGTTCATAAATAATTTCTTATGCAACATGTTTGGAATGTTGATTATATACACACACACCCCCTTATGAGGGGCCAAGGCCTATAATGAATAACACTTTCGCATTCTCTCTCTCTCTCTCTCTCTCTCTCTCTCTCTTCTCTCTCTCTCTCTCTCTCTCTCTCTTGATATCTTTATTGATAGTATATATATATATTTTAATTTTAACACAGAATTTGATATCTGGTTTATTTTTATGTTGATGTAGCCTGGAATGCTCTCTCTCTCTCTCTCTCTCTCTCTCTCTCTCTCTCTCCTTCTCTCTCTTCTTGCTGTCTCCCCTCTATTTTATTTTATCCATATTACCTAATTATAATAAGTGTATCAGTTTCCATGTTAATGTTTGATTTATTTGAGAATTATATGTTTTTCAGCATATCTCTTTTCTCCAAAAAAATCTATGTATCTTTTAAAATTAATGTTCAAGTCAGTTAAGGATTATATAATGTAAGTTTTTTTCTTTCTTTTAAAATCATGTTGTCGTTGTTGTAGTAAGATTTTTCCTTGTTTTGTTGATAGTCCCTAATCAGGGCAAGGGCCGGATGAAAAAAAAGTATGCGCATGCTTAATCTGTTACCCTTGAAAAATAAAGATTCATTCATTGTGTGTGTGTGTGTGTGTGTGTGTGTGTGTGTGTGTGTGTTTATATTTGTGTGGTGTTTATTGGTGTGTGTGTGTGTGTGTTGGCTTTGCTGTTGGTTGGCTGTCCTTCTCCATGGTTTCCCTGTCTGACAGTCACCCTCAAGTGACCTTGTTATCATGGACGTGTCAACGTCATTTTCCATTCTCAGGTTGAAGGGGGGGGGGGGGGGGTAGAAATGTTCAGTATTACTGTTTGCCTATGATTTTTGTTTTGTGTTGGGTTTTTTGTTGTCTTTCTTTTTTCTTTTTCTTTTTTTTTTTTTTTTTGTTGGGGGGGGGGGGGAAGAGCATGGAGTAAAAACGGCCCCCAGTTTACCCAGTGACTCTCAACACACAGTGGAGGTGTGGAGTTTTGTGGAGAGACAGGTGTGTTTTGACAAGGTCAGGTTGTGAGGCTAAGCTACCCAACCCTCAGACTGTCACACTTGTGTG
>CM054166.1:38308191-38318191 GCA_028751875.1 Rapana venosa
TCATTCCACATCCTGACTTCTGACACCACAGCAATCATTCCACATCCTGACTTCTGACACCACAGCAATCATTCCACATCCTGACTTCTGACACCACAGCAATCATTCCACATCCTGACTTCTGACACACAGCAATCATTCCACATCCACATCCTGACTTCTGACACACAGCAATCATTCCACATCCTGACTTCTGACACCACAGCAATCATTCCACATCCTGACTTCTGACACCACAGCAATCATTCCACATCCTGACTTCTGACACCACAGCAATCATTCCACATCCACATCCTGACTTCTGACACACAGCAATCATTCCACATCCTGACTTCTGACACACAGCAATCATTCCACATCCTGACTTCTGACACCACAGCAATCATTCCACATCCTGACTTCTGACACCACAGCCATCATTCCCATCCTGACTTCTGAACCGCTCTTGCCAATCCTGCTTGCCCAGCAACCCCTCCATCAGACAATGGGGCACCGCTAGTCCACCGTGGACTTCCTGTACCATGCCTCCATCCACTGCACACCTTCCATGCTGCGCAGTAGGGTTGTTTGTGTGTGTGTGTGTGATGTGTGTGCAGTGTGTGTAGTGACTGTGTGATGGTGATGTTGAGGAAGTGGTGTGGGTGGGGTGTGTGGTGTGTGTAGTGTGTGTGGTGTGTGTCGTGATGTGTGTGTTGTTGGTGTAGTGTGTGTGTAGGTGTGTGTGTGTTGAATGGTGGTGGTGTGGTGGAAGGGGGGGGGGTTATTGAGGACATTGAGCAATACCAGCTAGTCACGAGAAAGTTGGAAATGATCATCAAATGAGGATTGCTTATGTTCCTACAGCGATGACTCCTGCGCATGCGTAAAGTGGTTAGAAATCTAGCAGATGACAAAGGACTGAAGGGGTACAGAGTTTGTTGAGGGTTTTTTTTAATTGAAACCCACCAAATTTGTGCAAAATGATCTGAGTTTTGAGTCAGAGGCTAGTCTTTCACCACAAAAAAGCGGTTTTTATTTCGAGGCTTGACTTGCACAACCCTTATGTGCTGCAGCCTTTCGAGAACATCTCCAACGCCCCACTTGGCCGAGAGAGTAGGGATGTGCTGTGGGCAAGGCATCTCCACTATAATCACATTTCTGCCCCGTTTTTGTAACAGTAGCTGCCCCCTCTGCTGTTTTGGAGGTCATCGTGGAACACGATGGACAAACATAACATGTCTGTGGATGCCTTCGTATCTGCGGTATGACTGCAGGAGAAAATAATGTCGGGAAGCAGGAGGGAAAGTGGCTGCATTGAAAGCTGGTGTGTGAGGGAGAGAAGAGGCCAGCCTACTAGCACCCCGCCATTTCTGTCCCCTCCCCCCCACCCCCCCCCCCTTTGTGGCCAACGTCACTGCACGTCTGCTGCCGTCTCAAGGTCGCTGTCATTAAGCATCTGCCTGTCTGTCTGTCTGTCTGTCTGTCTGTCTGTCTGCCTGTCTGTCTGTCTGCCTGTCTGTCTGTCTGTCTGTCTGTCTGCCTGCCTGCCTGCTGCTGTGTTGTGGTGGGGGGGGGGGGTGTTGGGCTGGGTTGGGTTGGGGGGGGGGGGGGGGTTGTGTGTGTGGTGTGTTGGGGGGGGGGGGGGGTTGTAGTGTAGTGAGGTGTAGTGTAGTGTAGTGTAGTGTAGTGTATGTGTGTGGTGTAGTGTAGTGTGGTGTAGTGAGGTGTGGTGCAGTAGTGTAGTGTAGGGTAGTGTAGTGTAGTGCAGTGTAGTGTGTGCAGTGTAGTGCGGTGTAGTGTAGTGTAGTGCGTAGTGTGTGCAGTGTAGTGTGGTGTGGTGCGATTGCGGTTGCAGTGTAGTGTAGTGGTGTATGTAGTGTGGTGTGGTGTGGTGAGTGTAGTGTGTGTGTAGTGTGTGCATGTGGTGTGTGCGGTGCAGTGTAGTGTAGTGTGTGTAGTGTGTGTAGTGTAGGTGTGCAGTGTGTGTAGTGTGTGTAGTGTGTGCAGCGTGGTGTGGTGTGGTGTGTGTGCGGTGTAGTGTAGTGTAGTGTGTGTGGTGTAGTGTAGTGTAGGGGGGTGTAGTGTAGTGTAGTGTGGTGTGGTGTGGTGCAGTGTAGTGTAGTGTAGTGCAGTGTAGTGAAGTGTAGTGTAGTGTAGTGTAGTGTAGTGCAGTGTGGTGGTGTGTACGGTAGAGTAGAGTAGGGTAGGGTAGGGTAGGGTATTGAATACCGATTTCGTCACAGCAGATCTCTCTGCTGAAATTTGGGCTGCTCTCACTAGGGTGTGTGTGTGTGTGTGTGTTGTGTGTGTGTGTGTGTTGGTGTCTGTGTCAGTGTGTGTGTGTGTGTCTGTGTGTCTGTGTGTCTGTGTGTGTGTGTGTCTGTGTGTGTCAATGTGTGTGCTGTGTGTCTGTGTCTGTGTGTCTGCGTGCACTCGCGCGTGTCTATGTTTGTCTATCTTTCTGTCGGTCTGTGTCAGTAAATGGATGAAAGTCTGAGTGTGTACGTGTGCGTCCTTACGTGTATGCATACGAGAGTGCCCGCGAGCGCGCAAACACGCGCGCGCGCGTGTGTGTGTGTGTATATGAATACGCTTGCCTGCGTGCGTAGAGAGAGAAAAAGAGAGGGAGAGAGAGAGAAAGATAGGGAGGGGGGGAGAGAGAGAGAGAGAGAGGGGGGTGGGGAGATGCATGCAGAAACGCTGTTTGGAGAGGAAGACAAAGAAAGTGGAATGACCTCTCTCCTCCCCCCCCCCCCCCCCCCCTCCTTCCCCTCCCCCTCCCTTTCCTTCCCACCCGCCATTCTTTTCTCTCTGTATCCTAGTCCTCTTTTTCCCCCTCGTCCCTAACCCCCCCCCCCCCCCCCCCCCCCCCCCCACCACCACCCAGGTCTTTTACCCTGTAGCTAGAGACAGAGACAGACAGAGAGCGGGAGAGTACAGAGTTTAGACCTTGTATAATTATTACATGCATACAGCAAAATAACAATAACACACGGACATCAATAATTTTACAAACAAAAATCGGAATAGGGGGGGGGGGGGGGGGGGGGGGGGGGGGGGGGGGGGGGACTTCGCACAATACGAATAAAAGATGAGAGAGGGAGAGAGAGGGGAGAGAGAGGGGGGAGGAGACAGACAGACAGACAGAGACAGGGGCAGAAATAGACAGACAGATAGAGCGACAGACAGACAGAAAGACAGACAGAAAAGACAGACAGACAACAATACAGCGATACATGGAGAGACAGTCATAAGATAAGAGAAAGAGACAGACAGACAGAGAGAGATATAGATAGGGAAACAAATGCAGTTGTAGACAGAAAAAAGAAAAATTTAATGGGTGGCGATGCTCTGTGGCGACGCGCTCTCCTCGGGGAGAGCAGCCCGAATTTCACGCAGAGAAATCTGACGTGACTTAAAGTGATATAAATAAAATAAAATAAATAAATAAATAAATATAGACAGAGAGGACCAGACCAGACCAAACAGATGGACAGACAAATGAAGGTTGGCAGATTCAAACTGAGGGTCAGCCTAGTGGCTAGAGCACTGACCTCCCGAAATGAAGGCACGGGTTCCATCCTCCCTCCACCACCCAGGCACACATTCAAAGGGATTTTCCCCTGGAGTTAACATCAGTGCCCACTCCACTCCACTCCCCCCCCCCCCTCCCCCACCCCCCCAAAAAAAATCCTTCGGCTAACACTTTTAAACCAAGGTCCCGTGTGTGAACTTGCGCAGAATATCTTACGCACATCATGAAACCCTGTTCTGCCTTTGGAAAGAGTAGGCCATTGTGTGCCGGTAGGAGTGTTGGAAGGAAGGTGGTCTGTAGTGTAGTGAAGTGGTCTGTAGTGTAGTGGTCTGTATTGTAGTGTAGTGTAGTGGTCTGTATTGTAGTGTAGTGTAGTGGTCTGTATTGTAGTGTAGTGTAGTGGTCTGTATTGTAGTGTAGTGTAGTGGTCTGTATTGTAGTGTAGTGGTCTGTATTGTATTGCAGTGTAGTGGTCTGTATTGTAGTGTAGTGTAGTGGTCTGTATTGTAGTGTAGTGGTCTGTATTGTAGTGTAGTGGTCTGTATTGTAGTGTAGTGTAGTGGTCTGTATTGTAGTGTAGTGTAGTGGTCTGTATGTAGTGTAGTGGTCTGTATTGTAGTGTAGTGTAGTGGTCTGTATTGTATTGCAGTGTAGTGGTCCGTATTGGATTGTAGTGTAGTGGTCTGTATTGTAGTGTAGTGTAGTGGTCTGTATTGTATTGCAGTGTAGTGGTCCGTATTGGATTGTAGTGTAGTGGTCTGCATTGTAGTGTAGTGTAGTGGTCTGTATTGTAGTGTAGTGGTCTGTATTGTAGTGTAGTGGTCTGTATTGTAGTGTAGTGTAGTGGTCTGTATTGTATTGCAGTGTAGTGGTCCGTATTGGATTGTAGTGTAGTGGTCTGTATTGTAGTGTAGTGGTCTGTATTGTAGTGTAGTGGTCTGCATTGTAATGTAGTGTAGTGGTCTGTATTGTAGTGTAGTGGTCTGTATTGTAGTGTAGTGGTCTGTATTGTAGTGTAGTGTATTGTAGTGGTCTGTATTGTATTGCAGTGTAGTGGTCCGTATTGGATTGTAGTGTAGTGGTCTGTATTGTAGTGTACTGTAGTGGTCTGTATTGTAGTGTAGTGTAGTGGTCTGTATTGTAGTGTAGTGTTCTGCATTGTAGTGTAGTGTAGTGGTCTGTATTGTAGTGTAGTGGTCTGTATTGTAGTGTAGTGGTCTGTATTGTATTGCAGTGTAGTGGTCCGTATTGGATTGTAGTGTAGTGGTCTGCATTGTAGTGTAGTGTAGTGGTCTGTATTGTAGTGTAGTGTAGTGGTCTGTATTGTAGTGTAGTGGTCTGTATTGTAGTGTAGTGGTCTGTATTGTAGTGTAGTGTAGTGGTCTGTATTGTATTGCAGTGTAGTGGTCCGTATTGGATTGTAGTGTAGTGGTCTGTATTGTAGTGTAGTGGTCTGTATTGTAGTGTAGTGGTCTGCATTGTAATGTAGTGTAGTGGTCTGTATTGTAGTGTAGTGGTCTGTATTGTAGTGTAGTGGTCTGTATTGTAGTGTAGTGTATTGTAGTGGTCTGTATTGTATTGCAGTGTAGTGGTCCGTATTGGATTGTAGTGTAGTGGTCTGTATTGTAGTGTAGTGTAGTGGTCTGTATTGTAGTGTAGTGTTCTGCATTGTAGTGTAGTGTAGTGGTCTGTATTGTAGTGTAGTGGTCTGTATTGTAGTGTAGTGTAGTGGTCTGTATTGTATTGCAGTGTAGTGGTCCGTATTGGATTGTAGTGTAGTGGTCTGCATTGTAGTGTAGTGTAGTGGTCTGTATTGTAGTGTAGTGGTCTGTATTGTAGTGTAGTGGTCTGTATTGTAGTTGTAGTGTAGTGGTCTGTATTGTATTGCAGTGTAGTGGTCCGTATTGGATTGTAGTGTAGTGGTCTGTATTGTAGTGTAGTGGTCTGTATTGTAGTGTAGTGGTCTGCATTGTAATGTAGTGTAGTGGTCTGTATTGTAGTGTAGTGGTCTGTATTGTAGTGTAGTGGTCTGTATTGTAGTGTAGTGTATTGTAGTGGTCTGTATTGTATTGTAGTGGTCTGTAGTGTAGTGTATTGTAGTGATCTGTATTGTATTGTAGGGGTCTGTATTGTATTGTAAAGGTCTGTATTGTAGTGTAGAGGTCTGTATTGTATTGTAGTGTATTGTAGTGGTCTGTATTGTAGTGTATTGTAGTGTATTGTAGTGGTCTGTATTGTAGTGGTCTGTAGTGGTCTGTATTGTATTGTAGTGTATTGTGGTGGTCTGTATTGTAGTGTAGTCTGTATTATACTGTAGTGGTCTGTATTGTATTGTAGTGGTCTGTCTTGTATAGTGTTGTATTGTAGTGCACTGTATTGTATTGTATTACATTGTAATGCACTGTATTGCCTGGTATCTTATCAGACTGTGTTGCATTGTGTTGTATTGCATTGTAATGCACTGCATTGCATTGTATCTTATCAGACTGTGTTGCCTTGTGTTGTATTCTATTGTAATGCACTGCATCAGACTGTGTTGCATTGTGTTGTATTCCATTGTAATGCACTGCATTAGACTGTGTTGCATTGTGTTGTATTCCATTGTAATGCACTGCATCAGACTGTGTTGCATTGTGTTGTATTGCATTGTAATGCACTGCATTAGACTGTGTTGCATTGTGTTGTATTCCATTGTAATGCACTGCATTAGACTGTGTTGCATTGTGTTGTATTCCATTGTAATGCACTGCATCAGACTGTGTTGCATTGTGTTGTATTGCATTGTAATGCACTGCATCAGACTGTGTTGCATTGTGTTGTATTCCATTGTAATGCACTGCATCAGACTGTGTTGCATTGTGTTGTATTGCATTGTAATGCACTGCATTAGACTGTGTTGCCTTGTGTTGTATTCCATTGTAATGCACTGCATCAGACGGTGTTGCATTGTGTTGTATTCTATTGTAATGCACTGCATTAGACTGTGTTGCCTTGTGTTGTATTCTATTGTAATGCACTGCATTAGACTGTGTTGCCTTGTGTTGTATTCCATTGTAATGCACTGCATCAGACTGTGTTGCCTTGTGTTGTATTCCATTGTAATGCACTGCATCAGACTGTGTTGCCTTGTGTTGTATTCCATTGCATTTTCTCTCACTTTCTTTTTCAGTCACGGCAGACTTCTCTGCATGAAACTTTGGGCTGCTGTCCCCTGTAACACCACAAGAGCACCACCACCACCACCACCACCACCCCCCTCATCCCCACCCCCACCATCACCCCCTCCCCACTCCCTCACCCCTCTGTATGTTTGGGTTGTATTTTTACCCCTACGACAGTGGCGGCGTTTCACTTGTGACAGAACTTTGCCAAAGACAGCTCTCTTGCTGCGTATTCACAATGGTCATTAATACTTTTTTCTAAATGTGTCCAAATAGTTCTTGCGTGGTTGCAGTCCCAAAAAAGAATGTTCTTTTGAATCTTTTGCATTGTTGTACAGGGGATAACTTGTTGTATTTGTTACACCCATTGCGCACAGAACAACATTAGTAGCCACAATTCCGTGGATTATTTTTATCTGTAACCATTGTAATTTGATGTCTTTAATCTTGTGCAGTTTTTAAATACCATTTTCTAGATGATTTCTTCATTAAGTTTCTGTGTCCATTGTTTACAGCATTTGGGTTCTGTGTTGTTTGACATCAATTGTTCATAGTACAGTGTTGAGCCCCGGTGCACGCTATCTATTGTCTGTATTGCTTTGGCTGAGTCTGGACAACATTTTACATTGTCACCTATTTTGACTCCTGCCTTTTTTGCAAATTGTTTGATTGGTGAGATTAACCCATTGAAAGTTACAAAGTCAATACAATTACCAGTTGCTTTAGAAAAATGTCCATGGTTAAAAAACTCACCATTTTTCATGGCAAGATGTTTAATTAAATATGTCCCCTTTTCTACTAGAATGTTTTATCAGCAACTTTTTATTTCCTATAGTAATGTTTTCATTATACAAAATAGGTTCTGCAAGAAATTCATTTTCATTTTGCGGAGTGATGCAAGTACAGAAAAATTTATAAGCTTTAAAAACATGGGTCCAAAAAGGATTAGCCTTCACGTGCTTGTGCGTTATTGATGGACCATAACAGTCTAGAGTCTTAGGAAATGGGTATTGTATTTCTGCAATACTGACTCACTTGTGATTAGATTTTCTAACTTTTCTTACCCATGAAAACTTCAAAGCATATATATAATTCCGTATATCAGGTATATTTAGTCCACCCCTTGTTTGATAGTCTTAACTGCCATCTGTCTTCCTATCTTGTCTTGCTTATTGTTCCAAACAAATTGAAAACAAAGTTTCTGTAACTGTTTCAAATAATGATCGGGTGGGTCTGGTAGTAATATCCACAGATGTATAAGCTTTCAAAGAATAAGAGACTTTAGTACAGCTACTCTACCTAATGGAGTAATTGTTCTTTGTGATCATATTTTGAAAAGCAGTTTAACTTCTGAAAATTTATTATTGTAATTTATCATTCAACAGTCTTTTAGTGTCTGGGTAAACCAGACATCTAATATCTTAAATCTGGAGGGGTTCCAAATCATTTTCAAATGGGGGAAAAATATTTTGCTGGGGTTTTTCTTACTTCCTAACCATATGATCTGAGTTTTTTCCTTATTCATGAGTAGTCCTGAAATCGTTCGATTATGTGTATGGAATGTTCAAACGAGGTCTCATCTCCCGCATTGAAGAGCTGGGTGTCATCAGCATATTGAGAAATGTTGTGCTCTTCTTTTCCAATATTGATTCCTTTTATTACTTTGTCCTCCTTTATAATAATAATAATAATGTATGGAATTTATATAGCACTGAATCTTGTAAAGCAACAAATCAAAGCGCTCAGGTGACTTTTTTTTTCGAGGATAATGGAATAAGCACTCATGCGCTTTTTTACATCCAGTCCCCCGTGTGTGCATGCAGTTTTGTCAATTTTGTCATCTGTTCCCACCGGCACACAGTGGCCTACTCATTCGAAAAGCGGAACAGGATTTAACGTGTGCGCAAGATGTTCTTCATGCGTTCGCACACGGGGCGTCGGTTTATAGTCTCATCCGAAGGCCAAAATCTCTGCACAAAGAATAAACAAATAGGGTGCAGTCGGATCACTCTGCCTGCATCCCCTTCAATTTTAAACCATGGGTTAGTGTTACCATTTACTAGAACAGTTGATTCGATACTTTTATAGAATGTTTCTTGCTTCCTCAAGTGTAATGTTACCGCTTAATGACTCACTTTCTTCCTTTGACAGTTTGGGTATTGCTCTTACTAAGTTATCAATTTCACATTCTTCCGTATTTCTTTATTTATACAAGTTTTCATAAAACGTGCTTACTTCTTTTTTCAATATCTGCCTGGCTTTCAACAGTACTGCCCTGTTACTTACAAAATTTCTGTTCCCTAAGTTACAGAAGTACTTTGAAATCTTTCCCCCATCTGCTATCCATCGTGCTTTAGATCTTAGCTAGCTCCTTCCATTCCTTTAGTTTGTATTGTCTCCAGCTCCTTGGTTTTCTCCTTTATCTGTGACACTTTGTTTTCAGTTTTATTTTCGATCTTTTCCAGAGAGTGTATATCTTTTACAAGCACATTTTCATTTTCCTGCATCTTTTGTTTTTTCATAGTTGCGTAACTTATAGTTTTGGTTCGTATTTTCATTAGTAGGAAGTCTAGAAAGAGTTTATCTGAAATTTTAAATTCTAATTCTGATTTTGGTACATCTTCCAAGTTAACTCCATAATATTTATCCTGTACATATTCCTTGGTTACATTTGAAATTTCTGAATGAATTTCTTCTACAAAGTTTTTATCTCTAAGCAAGAAGAGTTATTTTTCCAAAAATTCTTACCCTTTTCATTTTTACCAAATTTTAAGGTTAATGTTACCATTGAGTGAATACGCATCAAATGTGAAAATTTCACGTAAGATTGTGCTTTTTGGAGAGGATAATTGCATGAAAACTGATGCTATTTTCGATTTCATTATCCTTCTTGCCAAATGGTATATTTACAGGTGTAAAATTGAAAATCATTAACCAGTATGGAGAGTGTTTCTAAAACGTTCAAGTTGAAGTACAGGTTTCAAACTGAAAAATACAACGCAACAATTGCAAACAACCTGAGTAAGTTCACTTTTGAATGGAGTCACTATAGACCATTGCTTGACTGAACAGATTAGATTTATATAACTGAGACATGTGTCTGGCCATGTGCTTTTGCTGAATAGCAACCATGTAATAACAGAAAAGATGGAATTGAGCTTGCATTGTGTTTACTCTCCAAGGCCATGCTGACATACACTGGGTAATTACACTGACACTGGCACATTGTGATCTTCCTCATGGATGAAAGAGTGCAATGGTATAGATTGACAGAATTGACAGAGGCCTACAAATATTGTTTTTTTCCTATGTTTGACATGATGCA
>CM054166.1:38330691-38340691 GCA_028751875.1 Rapana venosa
GATACCTAAGAATGACTGAAAGACTGCTTTTGTTGTTGTTGTTGTTGTTGTTGTTGTTGTTGTTGTTGTTGTTGTTGTTGTTAATGATGACCATCTCTAATTAAAAATCATCGTCACCATCATCATTATCACTACCATTATCACTATCATCACTATCACATGATCATTACTATTATCATTATTATCATTATTGCCACTGCTAATACTGATGCTACTACTGCTACTATTACTACTACTGCTATTACTGCTGCTGCTACTGTTGCTGCTTCTGTTGCTGCCAATGCTGGCTGAGCTCACTCAAGTACATGATGCATGCTGGGCATGTTTACCCATCGAAGGGTGAGATACTGGGTCTTCAATGTGCGTATTTGATGTTCTGAATGCATGATATACAGGGAGGGAGGGAAGGCACTGGCAGGCCTGCACTTCAAGTTGACTTGGGAGATGGTAAAACTTCCCACATTCACTTAATTCACCACACGCTGTGGGCGAGATTCGAACCCACGACTTCACAGACTGCACGTGCGCACGCGCGCACACACACAACACACACACACACGTTCCGCTTTTCGGAAGAGTAGGCCATTGTGTACCGGTGGGAACAGATGACAAAATTTACAAAACTGCATACACACGGGAACAGGATGGAAAAAAACACATGAATGCTTATTCCATTTTCTCGAAATAAAAAAATAAAAAAATAAAAAAAAAATAAATGAATAAATAATTAACCTTACACACACTCACACACTCTTACACTTACACACACACACTCGCTCACACACACACACACACTCACACTCACACACACTCTCACACTCACACACACTCATACACTCACACACACACACACACACACACACACACAAACACACACACACACCACCACCACCACCAATACTACCATCACTACCACCATCATCTCCACCACCACTAGACACACACCACAACACACCACCACTACCACTATCCCCCTCCCCCCCACCCCCACCCCCCCATCCCCACACACCACCACCACCACCACCACCACCACTATTACTACTACTACTACTACTACTACTACTACTACTACTACTACTACTACTACTACTACTACTACTGCTGCTGCTGCTGCTGCTGCTGCTGCTGCTGCTGCTGCTGCTGCTCAACTATCCCGTAGTATAGTAGACCGTTGGAGCACCACTGAAGATTTTGCAACCAGCTTCCTCCACTCCTCGCAGTTCTCAGCTTTCCGTAGCAAATCGGAACACTCAAGGCTACCAGTCCACTATCTGACGTTGTCTTCCCATCGTGTTCTCTGTCTGCCTCTTCTTCGTCTCCCTCCTTGTACTGTTCCCTGTAGGACAGTCTTGGTCAGTCCACATGTTCGTATGACCTGCCCGTACCACTTTAGTTTGCGTTTTTTCCCTGAAGTCAGGAGTTCTTCACATGGCCCGATGGTGCTTTGTTTCCACTTCCTGGTTAGTGAAGTGATCTCTGTGTGGGATAGCAACACGTCAGCGAAAGCACCTCATCTCCATTACCTGTATCCTTCTTTCACTGTCTGCTGTTGTGGTCCACACTTCACATGCGAACAAAAATGTGGACATGAACGCATCAGTCTGATCTTGAAGCTGACGGCGATGATCTTGTCGTACCATAGCACTTTCAGTTTGGTCATTGCAGCTGTGGTCTGGGCTATCCTGGACAGATTTTTGATGTTTTGATCCTTCATCCAATACTATAGCTACCAGATTTTTATCAAATTGTATGGACGGTCTCGATTATGCTGTTGTCTATAATTATGTCAGTACTAATGCCATTGGCACTATTTGTCATCAGCTGGGTTTTCTCTGCACTTATCTGCAAGTTATATGCCGAAGAGGCTTCATCAAGGTGACTGATCAGGCTGACCAGCTCTTGCTCTTCTCCAGCAAAACGTAAGTTTGTAATTGTCCTGCCTCCAATGCTGACTGTTACCTCATAATTTTCAAGTGCGTCAGACAATATTCTCTCTAAGATATTGAAGAGGGTGGGAGAGAGCAGACATCCTTGGCGTACTCCAATTGTGGTTCGGAACCAATCGCCTATGTTGTTGTCAAAGTAGACTGCACTGGTTGCCTTGTCATAGAGGCCTTCTATGGCTCTGATCAGGTTGGCATTGATGGTCTACAGCCTCATGGTTGCCCACAGAGCTGCATGTCAGACTGTGTCGAACGCCCTCTTCAAGTCCACAAAGACGTGGTGAAGATCGTGCTGGTGTCGAAGGTACTTCGCACAGATGATTCTAAGGTTGAAAATGCACCTTTCACACCCCCCTTACTTCTTCATAAACCACACAGTGTCTTCCTTTCAAGCCCACTTTGCTCTTAAAAACCTATCACGTGTCTTCCTTTCAAGCCCACTTTGCTCTTAAAAACCTATCACGTGTCTTCCTTTCAAGAACAGTTTATGTTCTTTGTGAAATAAAACACGTGTTTCTTTCACCACCACTTTCTTCTTGACAAACCAGAACAAGTGTTATTTTTAACATCACTTTCTATTCTGAAAAAACAATAACGTGCGTTATTTTCAGCATAAAAAAGTCCAGGCTGGCAATTAATAAATAATGGGTGTTCCTGACACAAACACACAATGTGAAGCCAGTCACTCACTCTCTTCTTACTGAAGGGCAGGCACACAGCTAAACTGAGAGAGAACGGTCATCTTTTACATCTTTCTGGGGACAAGAAAACTAGGAGACTGCACCTTCAAGCATAAAAAGACCGAGGGTGGCAATTAATAAATAAGGTCAGACACAAACAAACAAGGAAGCAAGAAATCACTACTCAATTTCCTGAAGGGCAGCACCAAGCTAAACGAGAGAGAACTCATCATTTACATCTTTTGGGGAAACGAAAGTAGGTGACAAGCCCAACAGAAGCAGCAAATAAAAACAGGACTTGTTCGGCACAAGAAAGGTACTCTGGCTACCTCCAACGTAAACAAGGGGCTCCCAAAGCACGAATCCTACACTGCAATTTCCAGAACCCGACCCCCGCCCCAACACTTCACAAGGCACATGCCCTCACACACGTCACTACACTGCACGTGGAACTAGCTAGAATCACACTGCAGCCCATCCCCCTCACACAGTCCAACACTGCACAGGAGAACTAGCTAGAACCAGCACTGCAGGCACATCCCCCCAGCACAGTCCTTGCAGGGCCCTCAGTGTCTGCACTGCCCCAGTCTCTCACCTCCAAGGCATAGGCCACTGTTCTGATACCGAAGATAAACATGCTGATGTCTGGACACTGCAGATAGAACAGACAGCAGCAGTCTGTGATCACTGCAGATAGAACCCTGACGTCTGTATAGACATGGCTGAGTCTGTTCATCACCGCAGATAGGACAGGCCGATGTCTGATCACTGCAGATAGAACATGGCTGATTCTGTCACTGCAGATAGAACAGGCTGATGTCTGTGTGATCACTGCAGATAGAACTTGGCTGGTGTCTGTATAGGACACGTCTGATGTCTGTGATCACTGCAGATAGAACAGGGCTGGTGTCTGTATAGAACATGGCTGATGTCTGTGATCACTGCAGATAGAACAGGGCTGATGTCTGTGATCACTGCAGATAGAACAGGGCTGGAGTCTGTGATCACTTCAGACAGAACATGGCTGATGTCTGTGATCACTGCAGTTAGAACATGGCTGATGTCTGTGATCACTGCAGATAGAACATGGCTGACGTCTGTATAGAACACGGCTGATGTCTGTGATCACTGCAGATAGAACAGGGCTGAGTCTGTGATCACTGCAGATAGAATATGGCTGATGTCTGTGATCACTGCAGATAGAACATGGCTGATGTCTGTGATCACTGCAGATAGAACATGGCTGATGTCTGTGATCACTGCAGATAGAACATGGCTGATGTCTGTGATCACTGCAGATAGAACAGGGCTGATGTCTGTATAGAACACGGCTCATGTCTGTGATCACTGCAGACAGAACATGGCTGACGTCTGTATAGAACATGGCTGATGTCTGTATAGAACATGGCTGATGTCTGCATACAACATGGCTGATGTCGGACTACTGAAGCTGATTCTGGCCCACGTCAGCCATGTCCATTCAGTGTGGGGAAAGAGAGACACCCGTCCTGCTGCTGCCTCAGTCTGCAGCCAGCAGCCCTCCTCCTCCTCCCTTCCTTCCTTCCTCCCTTCCTTCCTTCCTTCCTCACCAACACACCAACCTGCCATGTTGACAAAACCAGGATGAATCCCCCCCCCTCCCTCTCCCACACCTCCGCTGTCACAGCACTCTATGGCTCCTCTCTTCAAACCAAAAGATCACGCGATCACATCCTCCCCCAGTTGTCAAAATGACGTCTCCTGTCATTTGCATATTAATTTGCATACGGGGCAAAGCGCCGTATAGTTGTTTGGTTTTGCTTTTTTTTGCAAGTCGTCAGGCGCCGGCCGGGTCATGGGCATGCGCAGAGAGTGCAGCATCACGCGGCAGCAGCTGAGAACAGCAGTCAGCAGCCTGGCCTGTCCTAGCCAGCCTCTTCCAGGCAGCATGCAATGCTGGACCCAAGCAGACATGCTGTTCAAGGTCGCGAATGAATCACCCTTTTTTCACTTTTCCCTGCTCTTCTTCCGCGTTCCCTGAGGGGCCTCAGATCTAGATCCCGATGTAGCCTCCAGTTACCAGCAGTAGCAGTAGGAGTAGTAGCTGAAGTAGCAGCTGAAGTAGCAGCTGAAGTAGTAGCTGAAGTAATAGCTGAAGTAGCAGAAGAAGCGGTGGTAGGAATACCAGTAGTAGTAAACGCGGAAGTAGTTGTACTAGTAGCAGTAACTGAAAGAGGAGGAGGAAGAGGAGTAGTAGTAGTAGTAGTAGTAGTAGTAGTAGTAGTAGTAGTAGTAGTAGTAGTAGTAGTAGTCGAAGCAGCAGCCATAGTCGTACTTACAGTGGTAGCAGCAGCAGCAACAACAGCAGCAGTAGTAGTCGTAGTAACAGCGGTTACATCAGCACTAAATATAATCATTCTATAACCATTCCTCCTTACATGTGCCCGTGTGAGCACAACCTAGGGGTCACTCATGAAATAAAGATGATAATGATGACAATAACACCTAGCAGCAGCAGCAGCAGCGGAAAGAGCAGTGTCCTCATTTTCAGTACCATTACATTCTTGTTTTCTTCTTTTTGTTGTTGTTGTTGTTTACAAATCTAATGCCGGACTACCTGTGCTACTGCTAGCTTCATTCCCCCATCAACCCCATCCCTTAACTGCCGTGGTATCAATGGCAGCGTTGGTCATGACATCGTAGTTGTTGCAGTTGACACTGCAAGTGCTCTGGCTCACAGCATCTGCAGGCACACATAGTTGATGACATTGCTCACCTCCCCCCTCCCTCCCTCCCTCCATGTCACTGACGTCAGTCAGCACACACTTGCCAGTCATGTCTTCAAGATGTCAACAAAAGCCTGACCCTTATGGAAATAACAACAAAGCCTGACCCCTTATGGAAATAACAACAAAGCCTGACCCCTTATGGAAATAACAACAAAGCCTGACCTCTTATGGAAATAACAACAAAGCCTGACCACTTATGGAAATAACAACAAACGCCCCTCACATACAAACCAGTGTGGTGTGGTGTGGTGTGGTGTGGTGGGGTGGGGTGTGGTGGGGTGGGGTGGGGTGTAGTCTAGTGCAGTGTAGTGCAGTGTAGTGCAGTGTAGTGCAGTGCAATGCAATATAGTGTAGTGTAGCATGGTGTAGTGCAGTGTAGTGCAGTGTAGTGCAGTGCAATGCAATATAGTGTAGTGTAGCATGGTGTAGTGCAGTGTAGTGCAGTGTAGTGCAGTGCAATGCAGTGTAGTGTAGTGTAGCATAGTGTAATGTAATGCAGTGCAGTGCAGAGCAGTATAGTGTAGTGTAGTGTAGTGTAGTGCATTGTATTGTATTAAAGAATAGTGTAGTGCAGCGTAGTGCAGTGTATTGCAGTGTATTGCAGCATTGCTTAGTGCAGTATAGTGTAGTGTAGCATAGTGTAGTGTAATGCACTGCAGTGTAGTGCAGTGTAGTGTACTGTAGTGTAGTGTAGTATAGAGCATTGTATTGTAGCATAGTTTAGTGCAGTGTAGTGTATTGTGACACAGTGTAATGCAGTGTAGAGTAGCATAGTGCAATGCAGTGTTATGTGGTGCAGTGTAGTGTAGTGCAGTGTAGTGTAGTGCAGTATAGTGCAGTGTAGTGTAGTGTAGTGAAGCATAGTGTAATGCAATGTAGTGTACTGTAGCATGGTGTAGTGCAGTGTAGTGCAGTGTAGTGTAGTGCAGTGTAGTGTAGCATAGTGCAGTGTAGTGTAGTGTAGTGTAGCATAGTGCAGTGTAGTGTAGTGTAGTGCAGTGTAGTGTAGTGTAGCATAGTGCAGTGTAGTGTAGTGCAGTGTAGTGTAGTGTAGTGCAGTGTAGTGTAGTGTAGCCTAGTGCAGTGTAGCATAGTGCAGTGTAGTGCAGTGTAGTGTAGCATAGTGCAGTGTAGTGCAGCGTAGTGCAGTGTAGTGTAGCATAGTGCAGTGTAGTGCAGTGTAGTGTAGCATAGTGCAGTGTAGCATAGTGCAGTGTAGTGTAGCATAGTGCAGTGTAGCATAGTGTAGTGCAGCCTAGTGCAGTGTAGCATAGTGCAGTGTAGTGTAGCATAGTGCAGTGTAGCATAGTGCAGTGTAGCATAGTGCAGTGTAGCATAGTGCAGTGGTAGTTGTAGCATAGTGCAGTGTAGCATTAGTGTAGTTGCAGGCATAGTGTAGTGCATAGCATAGTGCAGTGTAGTGTAGCATAGTGCAGTGTAGTGCAGCCTAGTGCAGTGTAGTGTAGCATAGTGCAGTGTAGTGCAGCCTAGTGCAGTGTAGTGTAGCATAGTGAGTGCAGTGTAGCATAGTGCAGTGTAGCATAGTGCAGTGTAGCATAGTGCAGTGCAGCCTAGTGCAGTGCAGCGCTGAGCTATTTTGGGGTTCTTTATCTGCTCCGGCGCGGACCACGTTCCCTGTGACAGCGGCGTTGTTCAGAGCTCTGCCACAGACAACTCCTAGTGCTGTGGGCTCTTTTCACTACGCCAAATGCACCTAGCAAGCACACGAGACCTATACTTTTGTCACATCCGAAAGACTAGCACCCGGGCCACCACTCATGATCACGTAGATGGGAGAAACTACTGGATTCAGACGGGAACTGAACGCAGGACCGTTCATTTTGCAGATGGGTGTATCACCACTTGGCTCAAGGCGCCCACTAACGAATGACAGTCAGCACACGGCAGTGCATCAGAAAAAGTTGGGCCTGTTGGTATGGAGATAAGGACACTGAAGACTAGTACCCAGACCACAACGCCACTGTCCTCACACACCAGTGTGACGTACGTCTGCTATCCGAACATTCCCGAAGGATCTCACCTTGAATTGAGTGAAGAGGTGAAGAAAACACCGTGTACTTAATGCAAGTACTGTCTCACACACACACACACACACACACACACACACACACACACACACACAGAAAGAGAGAGAAAGAGAGAGAGAGAGTTGGGGGGACGGGGATGGAGAGAGAAAGAGAGAACTTGAACTCAATGTTGTATTGCGGGTATATAGATAAGCCAGAGGCTTACACCAGGCCATTATGAAAAACAAACACACAAGCAAGCAAACAAACAAAACAACGAGCAAACAAACATTAAGAAATATATAATAAATGCACAATAATGAAGCTAATAATAACCTTAATCACTCAGGTATTTATGCGATCAAGAGATTGAAAGGAGAAAGAGAGACAATGACAATGACAAATTCTTTTATTTCGAGGATAATGAATAAGCACACATGTGCTTTTTTACATCCAGTCCCCGCCCGTTAGGGATACATCGAGAGAGAGAGAGAGAGAGGAGGAGGGAACTGGGTGTGCTAAGTAAGCTGCTGGCGCTGCTGGACTGACTGGTTCAGCCTAGAGCAACACATGCAGCTGACACTGGTTTCCATGGGCTGACAACACGCTTCCTTGTTCATTTAACTCAGACATGGGGAATGTCTTTGGAAACTCCCTTTCTTTCTAAACATCCACATGAGAAAAGCCATATAACATTTTGTCATTTATTTATCTAAGTTTACACTCCAAACCTATCGATCAGATGTCCTATAGGAATCACTATTGCATTTGGAGTAATAAGTTACTGGACCCATCCATATCTTAGATGCACATCATAGCATTATATAAGTCATACTGTGATATGCTGAACCAAAAGGATAGTTACACATTATTGGAAAATTTTTGTTTTATAGAAACATTTTTCATAACTTAGGGCTTGCACATGTTTGGAACAATAACTTAACATTCAGAAAAAAACAGACTTAAATCTGCTTTGCGCCAGACGTTAGACATAATAATGTACAGTTCTGGACACAACAAAAACTAAAACAGGCAGACTACAATTTTAAGATAAGATCAATCAAAAAGAATGACTACCATCTAAAATATTATGCAACTGCCGGCATGGATCCGTCCCACAAACAAGCTCTGTGCTAACTTAGAACAAGTGTTCAGGATTTAAACAGGTCGATATACAGGCAACGCCAAGAGCAGAAAGACTGTGTGATATGTGTGTGTGTGTGGAGTTGTAGAGGCTGAACTGATATTTTAGAAGCCTGTGTGTTGTTTCCTGATTTACAAAGAAAGCTACTGAAAGCAGTGCACCACTGACTGTTTCTCTGGACTAGTGCAGCCAGTGTGTATGGATAACTGGTTGCCCAGTGATTTATGGCAGGGTGAGGATCTCCAAGGGCCATTAGCAAAGTACCTTTTGGATTACATGCATCTTGGGCGAGATTTTTCCTGTAGAACTTGTTAACTTGTGTCCGCGTGCCTACTGGGCTTCTATGGCAATAAAATAATGAATTCTTGTTCTTGTGTTTACACCCACACCCACACATCCATCCCACACACACACACACACACACACACACAGGACAGAGTCATTAAAAATCGTCAATGTTTTCCTTTAGACCTACATGGCAACAAAAGAGATCATCACAGCCTGGTGTTCTGTTTTGCTTTCACTGCAAATGACTGTTTTGTGTTAGGAAAAACTACTGGTTTCATCCACATTTTTACCACTGATGATGTCAACACATCTACAGAATCCGCTAGGGAAAACATGGAGGATGGTTCAGTCATGAACAGAAATGTCCTCCAACACTGTTTGTTTCTCTTCTAACAAGCCGTACAATACAAAGCTGCATGAGCTTAATTCTTCATGCTGGGCCTGTTCCATTAGCTGTTCATGTCAGAATTACTTCATGTCTAATTGTTCACATAAATATTTTGGGGAGGATATTTGGGGTTTGGCGTAAAGCGGAACGGTCTATACATGTGGAGAACACACTCAGGAATCAATACTGGCCATGAGAGCTGGCAGGTTCAGTCCCCTTACAGTGGGTGGGTGGGTGAGTGCCCTGCCCTGCCCTGCCCTGCCCTGCCCTGCCCTGCCCTGCCTATGTCCTACCTTCAGCACCACTCCATGCTGGGCTGTGCTCTGTTCTGCGGCATTGGCGATGCTCTGCATGTCCCATACACACCACACCCTGCATGACACGCCAGCTATGTCACTAACTACAGACAATGTCCCAGAGGCTAGATGACACTTTACTTTTCTGGAGATTTTGTTTTGGGGAGGTTTGGGGGTTGGTTGGGGGGTTTTTTGGTGGGGGGGAGGGGGGGGGGGGTTGTTTAGTACACAACGTTGAAATGTTAGACTGTGTCACCCTGGAAAGGGTTCAGCTTTTTTTCACAGCTCTCCTCGTAAAACGGAATATGGAAGTCTGTACTGGCAGAATTTTCACACATACATATGCGAGCGCACACATATAAATAAGCATGCACGTACGCACGCAAGCACGCACACACAAGCAAACACACACACACGCATGTTTGCAATCCTTATGGCCTTGAATTTTTTGTCAAATACTGCGCTT
>CM054166.1:38345691-38348191 GCA_028751875.1 Rapana venosa
CTTACCAGTCCTGTCAACAATCCATTCTTATCGGAGGTAAAGTTGTAGATCTTGAAACTTCGCAAAGAAAAAGTTGTATGGTGGGTTAGTAACAACAGACTTGATAACAAACAAACAGAAAACAGGAAAACTAGCAAAAGCAAATACCTTGCTGGACGAGCACAGCCCATGCGGCAGTGGTCAGTCAGTCAGTGTCCACATCTCTATCAGGCCAGAAACCAGCTGTCCACACCCGGAATCCGTACAGACCAACCAAGCCACCAACCCACCTAGCTACTACCCCATACATAGCCTGGCCTGCCAGCCGTGTTATGGGCTGGACAAAGTCACGGCCATGGTAGCGGCTTGTTTCACACTTTAGTCGAAAGCAAAGCTGGCAGTGGTGGGCAGACGATAAGTCGCAGGGCATCCTGGGATAGGGCAAAAGTTTGGCTGCCCGGGTCATGAACTCTTGCTTCACCTCTGGGCGGCCACAGAGCTACATGTGCCCCACTCTGTGACCTTCACGGCGCTGTAGTGGGCTGGGCTTGGCCCTACCAGTACTACCACTACCACCAGTCAGCAGTCTGCTGTACTGCCGCATGTAAGGTTCAGTACTGAGGTACTGCTAGCTCTGTGCCGCCTTGCTACTGCCGCCGACATGACAAGTCACTGGCGGGTGTGTGTGTGTGCGTGTGTGTGCGTGTGTGGCTACAGACAGTATGTGTTGAACCCTGGGCCGTACAGCACAGCACAGCACGGCACGGCACGGCATAGTACCACACCTCTTCTCTCACCCACGCGCCTGCATCCATCTGTGCGCGCGCGTGTGCAAGCACGTGGACCCGCCCGCCCTCCCTCTGGTACAAGGGAGAAAGTTGCAAAGACAAAGGGAAAGGAGAGAAGCTGTGGAGAAGGTCTTTCAGGCCCTCCATCCATCTTGTCCATGCCAGCCATTCTTTCTGTGTTTAAACAACACAACAGAACAAGAGCAAAGTACAAACAACAGCACAAACTCTGGCCACCAGAGGCTGGTGGTGTGGGCTTTCTTCAGCCTGCCCTGCCCGTGCAGCATCCGTCCTACCTCCTGGAGCCAGCAGTGGGCCAGCTGCACCTTAGCCTAGGCCTGGTGGAGGACGTGCACTGACCATGACCAAGAGGCCATGCCCTACCCTGCCCTGCCCTACCCTGCCCTGCCCTGCCCTGCCCTGCCGTGCCGTGCCATACCATGCCATGTTGTAGGCCTGCCTGCCTGCCTGCCTGTCTGCCTGCATGTAATCTTGTGTTTTGGCGGAGCAGACGATGATGACGTGTGAGGCAGAGACCTTGAGAGAAAGTGAGGTCGCTGACAGAGATAGAGCTGTACCCGCCACTCCACTCCACTCCACTCCTCTCCAGTCCACCCCCTCTTGTCTTGTCGGCTTAGCCTGGGCCTAGTGCTGGCATGCTGTCACAGCACCAGTAGCAGTCCGTCATCGTCAGGAGGCTGTGCTGAACCACTGGCAGTCAGTTCACTTCTTCATGCCACAGTCAGTCCACAAGCACACAGTCTACACAGAAAAACTGGAAAGAAAAAAAGTCAGAAAAAAACACCTTACCCCCCCCCCCCCCCCCCCCACCTTATTTTGTGAGGAATCCTTAAAGTATAGGTACAGCTGGTGTCCTAACAGAGGGCTATATTGTAATTATAGGCAAGTATAGAATGACCAGTCTGTACTGTGCACTGTTAGGGGATAGGACGGGATAGCTCAGTGGTCCAGCACTTGCTTCCCCCCAGCCAAGTTAAGCAGCATCCAGCGTGATTACCAAGTGGATGGGTGACCGTTTCTGCGCCTTGGCTTCAGTACAGTTCCCCCAGTTCACCCAGGTGTAAATGGATACCTGCCCTCTTTAGGGTCAGGGAAGGTAAAGCAGCGAGGGAGAGGAGATGGGCGCCACCCTCAATATGCTGGCTCCTAGAGAAGTTGAGGTATCTGACGCCTCGCTCCCCTACGACCTTATAGGTTATGGGACACCTGTACCTTTACATTTATTGTAGACTGTCAATTTGTAGCATCAAGTGCAGAGATCTTTTGAGCCTGTAGTTTGCTGCAGTGGGGGCGACATTGCTGTGTTACCATCAGACACCTCCATGTCAGCCATGATCCTTGTTGCATCCGTCATCAGTGATATGACAGGGTACCCCTTCATGTCATAAGCAGGGTCATATATTATCAGTAAAACGGCAGTACACCCTTCATGTCATAGTCAGTCTCATATATCATCAGTAAAATGGCAGTTTACCCTTTATTTCATAATCAATGACATATATCATCATTAAAATGGCAGTATACCCTTTCATGTCATAATCAGTGTTACACATCGTCAGTAAAATGGCAGTGTATCCATTCATGTCATAATCAGTGATAATTATGTTGTGCATGAAATGTCAGTTTACCCTTGCACGGTGTCATATCATAATCAGTGTCGCACGTCATCAGTGAAATAACAGTCTGCCCTGTCATGTCTGCATCACGAAGTG
>CM054166.1:38358191-38363191 GCA_028751875.1 Rapana venosa
CCTCTGTCTGCCTCGCCTTCTCTTCCCTTGCCCTGTTCCCTGCAGTATGGTTTTGGACAGCCCATCTGATCTAGTCACATGTCCGTACCATCTGAACTTCCTTTTCTTGACTGTGGTCAGCAGGTTTTCGTAGTGCTTTACTTGTTGTGTGATGGTTTGTAGGACTTCGTTGTTGGTAGTGTGGTCCATGTATGAAATGCCAAGGAGTCTTCTGAGGCATCTCATCTCTAGAGAATGGATCCTCCTTTGTAGATCTGCATTCAATGTCCAGGATTCGCACGCATACAGATATGTAGAGATGACTAGTGCATGCAGTATATCGACCTTGGTCCTGAGAGAGATGTTTCGGTCTTTCCAGATAGTCTTGATCTTTGCCATTGCTGCTATTGTTTGTGCAGCTCTTGCGAGGATTTCGGTTTTTGAACCTTCTTCACTGATAATAGCTCCAAGGTACTTGAAGTGATCTACAACCTCAAGTTCTTTTTCACTGACTTTGATCTTGGTAGTGATTGGCTGGGCACTGTTTGTCATGAGTTTTGTTTTCTCAGCACTGATCTCCATGCCGTATCTGGAGGATGTTTCGTCCAGGTGGCACCCTAGGTTGGCTAGTTCCTGTTCATTTCCTGCAAGTCCGTCGATGTCATCAGCATATTGTACTTTACTGTCTGTAATGTGCTGCACTGTACTGTCTGTATTGTGTGCTGTACTGTCTGTATTGTGCTGTACTGTCTATATTGTACTGTACTGTCTGTATTGTGCTGTACTGTCTGTATTGTGCTGTACTGTACTGTCTGTATTGTGCTGTATTGTGCTGTACTGTCTGTATTGTACTGTACTGTCTGTATTGTACTGTGCTGTCTGTATTGTGCTGTACTGTACTGTCTGTATTGTACTGTACTGTCTGTATTGTGCTGTACTGTACTGTCTGTATTGTACTGTACTGTTTGTATTGTACTGTACTGTCTGTATTGTGCTGTACTGTACTGCATTGTATTGCACTGTGCTGCATTATTGTACTGTATTGTACTGAGTTGTGCTGTATTGCACTATATTGTACTGTGTTGTGTTGTATTGTACTGTATTCTAATGTGTTGTGTTGTATTGTATGGCGCATCAGTGCAGTTCGAAAGTACCTGGTAACTGAGGCACCATCCAAACTAGTCACGTCTCTCATTCTTTCACGTCTGGACTATTGCAATTCTCTTTTGGCTGGTCTTCCAGCATCATCTATCCACTCCCTTCAACGTATACAAAACTCTGCAGCTCGACTAGTCCTCAGAAAGAAAAAAATCTGAGCACATTACTCCTCTCTTGCGATCTCTCCACTGGTTGTCTTTGCCACAGAGAGTAAACTATAAGATCAGTACCCTCTGTTAAAAATGTCTCCATCAAACAGCACCCTCCTACCTCTGTGAATGTCTTCACCTGTACACTCCTTCTCGTTCCCTCCACTCTGCTGTAGACACCTTGTGCTTAAGAATACCTAGATTCAACCAGTCCACTGTTGGCCGTTGCTCTTTCTCTGTTTCTTGTCCATCAATCTGGAATGACCTCCCTCTCTCCCATCACCAAAAGCCTTCTTATGACGCTTTTATATCCGGCCTCAAGACACATTTATTTCAAACTTAAGATTCTCCCCTCTTGTTCCATTTAATTTTTGTCCCTGCTCTTAACAGCCAAAACCCCATCACCCTGCCGAAGTGTACAACCTTGATGTGTGTGTGTGTGTTTGTGTGTGTGTGAGTGTGTGTGTGCGTGCGTGTGTGTATACATTTGAATTTGTAAAACCTAGTAATTTTAACTGGCTACATGTGAATGGGTTGGATGAAATAAAGCGCTTTGATTTCTTTTTTCCAAATATGTCGCTATATAAATTCCATGTATTATTATTACTGTCCTGTATTGTATTGTACTGTGCTGTGCGGTACTGTATTGTACTGTATTGTACTGTGGTGTACTGTGCTATGCTGTGCTGTGTTGTCCTCTATTGTGCTATATTGTATTGTACTGTTCTGTGTTGTATTGTGCTGTATTGCATTTCACTGTACTGTGCTGTACTGTATTGAACTGTACTGCAGCCTACTTGTACTAACCAACACTACACACGTGTTACTGTGCCACTGTCATGTACACTTGTCATGTCTCCAACATGTACTGACTGACACTACACACCTACTGTTGTGCCACTGACGTGTACACTGCTTTCATGTCACTGACATGTACATGTACTGACTGACACCACACACCTGCTGCTGTGCCATTCTCATGTACATCGCTGTCATGTCACTGGCATGCACTGCTGTTAAGCGCCTGACAAGTCAGGCCCAGCGCATCCGACTTTGGCATGGGAGAGAATCGTTATCTTTTAACCTCTTAACTGCCCAGTGCAAGCGCACCCTATATGCCGGGGAATAAAATTCTTATGTACCACTGCTATGTTCATATCCCTCTTACTCAGAAACTACTACATGAATATTCCTGATAGTCTACCCAATGACAGTATATATATCGTAGATTACTTCGAGGCAAGCTCAAATTAGTTAGCATGATATTTCACTGCGAAAATATATTTAAAATGTAAAAACTCGACCATAAATACGATTTCTTCATCACCACTGTCATTCTGAGTACCCCCTCCCCCCCCCCCCCCCCCCCCCCCCCCCTCCCCCATCTCAATAACGTCAAACATAAGTCTAGGCCAAATCTCATTCATTGTTTTTTAAATACACGATCTCCTGAATCATATGCGATCGTTTTCATCACTGTTAGGTAAATCTACAGTTTTATTTGCGACTTTTACAGCTGTGTAAAGTTATTGATGCCTTCAACAAGAACTGTCAGCCATTTTGAACATGAACTTCCCAAGCAGTCATGCATAAAAACACAAAATACGAGCTAAAAAATACGATGTTTTTGCCACGGTTTTTTGCAGCTGGATGTTGCCAAGCAACAGGAGAGTGATCTCCATTAATTTTGGAGTTCTTTCCCTTTAACTGTAGTCAAGGAAGCAGGCTTGTTTACTTCGGTTCGACACCCCGGAAATTTTCAGGTTGTAGGCGTATAGGGTGCACGTTTAGCCCCGGAAAATTTCCAGGGTAAGGCAGTGTAGTGGTTAAGTCTTCCTGGGGAAGAAAAAGGCAGGAGGAGAATGGACCAAGAAGGCAGAAAACAGACACGAAGGAGGTGACAGGAAGAACAGGGAACAAGGCAGAAACAAAGAGAGGGATAGAAAAGAGGGAATTCCTAGCACAGAACTTCCAGAAGGTGGGGATGCTGTGTGTACAGACAGGCCCCGGCATCTCCAGGGGGAAGTGGCTGTGGTGAGGCATCCACAGCTGCAGGCAACCAGCCAGCACCTGAGTGTTGTCCTCATCCTGACCTAATGTTCCTCATTCAAGTGAAAGGGAAACGCACTATGCAGAGCGGCCATGATGACTCAGCGTTTCTGCCACTGTAACTAGCCCTGTAGGTAGCAGAGTATTGTGGAGGTTTAAACAGGGGGGAAGGGGGGGGGGGGGGGGGGGCATCCTTTTGAAGGCTGGGTGGATCAGTGTTTATCGGTAGTGCACCTGTCTACAAATCCAGAGCAGGTGGACATTACAACCACGTGGTCTTGTTTGAACCTGGACTTTTCTTCCTTTTAAAAGAGCTTGATGTGAGTGGTGGTCTGTGTGCTAGTCTTTCGTGTGAGATGGTACCCTGTGTGCTATAATCTACTGTCAGTGGGCATGAAACAAGCCATAGAAGCGTTGCTGGCACGTTTTGTTGTGGTCAGAAAGACCTGTCTTAAGGTGAGTCCCAGACAGAAATGTACTCCGGTACACACACACACACACACACACACACACACCACACACACAACGACAGTCTACACAAAGTAGTCTCCAAAGTCTTGCAGCTGTGAGGACATCAATCGATCTCAGCTGAAGAATATTAATGATAATGGTGATAACGATAATAGCACTGTATGTATACCATACTTTCTATTAAAAACAATAATGCTCAATAACAGCAACAACCCAACCCAAGTCAACTGTCTCCATCACCACTGTCGTCGGTAGGAGCTCCACCCAATGCCACCAGGGTTCGCCATCTTTCTCTGTCTCTGCTGAGTTCTACCATCTCCTGTAGCCCTCCTCCCAGACCACTGATCTCAGTGATGTTGGCAATGTAGGATACCAACAACAACAACAACGCTTACATATTTGGCAATGTACGATACCACCACCACCACCAACAACAACAACACTTACTTCATGTTGCGCTATCGGCTATAATGCTCAAAACATAATAATGGTTATAATAAAATCAAGACATAAAATGTGGTTTTATATTCATGGTCTTCTTGCAGCAAGCCTTTCCATCACACGACATTCTTTCACTTCAAGCTAAAAGACTGGTGGTGAAAAGTGCAGTACAAGACAGCACTGCAGTACAGGCCAAGTCCATGACCCATCATTCCACCAAAACCTTTCCTTCGCCCCCCCCCCCTCCCCTCCCTTTTTATTCTCTCCCCTTCACCACTCACACATCCCCTGCCCTTTGATTCTGTTTATTTCCAGTAGATCTACCGCTGTGGGCTTTTATTTTTGTTTTCGTATTCTTTTTTTGTTTATTCCAGTAGATCTACCGCTGTGGGCTCGTTTAGTGTTTTGTTTTTTTTGTTTTTCAATTCTTCTTCTTCGCAATTCTTCTTCTTTTTCGCAATTCTTCGCGATTCTTCTTCGCAAAAGTCTTCTTCTTCTTCGGAATTCTTCTTCGCAATTCTTCTTCACAAATTTTCATCATCATCATCATCATCATCATCATTATCCTCCTCCTCCTCCTCCTCCTCCTCTTCCTCTTTTTCTTGTCTGACCAGTCAGTTCACTTGTGCATAGAGGTACACACCGGGCAGTGCAGTGAGGAATTAGGAAGGGATCCCATCTCTCTCACAACGATTAAGTAAGTGACTGGGGTGAAGTGGAAACGGGCTATACCGCCTGACCTGATGAGTCAGC